>JAKOGQ010000476.1:0-66053 GCA_022457205.1 Saccharum spontaneum
GACGATGGAGAGAACTCACAGAACAAGCAAATAGTCCAGATTTTTCCTTTTTCCTAAATTTTTCCTGAAATTTCACAAAAGGCACCAGTAGGAATCAAAATTTTTTTATTTTTTCACTATTGTTTTTATATTTTTTCTCTGAACAAGGATAAAAAAGATGCAACCACAAAAATTGGCACCTACAACTGAGGTGGGATGTGGTCTACAGAAATACAGCACGTTCTCTGAAAAGCGTGCAAAAACTTTGACAATTTTTTCTTTATTTTCCTGAATTTTTTTGGCAATTTTGATGAAACCAAACAGGGCAAAGCCAAAGTGGTGAAACAACCTGTTGTTGAGCGTGGGTAACAATTGCAAGATGAACCTGTGCTGATAGAAGAATATGTGGAGCTATGGGTAGGCACGCAACATGACAGCAAGGATTAGCAATTAACGAATGCAGATTAGCGATTGTTCAATCCGGATCCAAATTACAAATCACAGGTGCTGGCTAAGACGTGTCGAGACGTAGCGCAACAAGGAGAAAACAAAGGACGATGGAAAGAACTCACATAACAAGCAAATAGTCTAGATTTTTCCTTTTTCCTGAATTTTCCCCAGAATTTTCTAAAAGGCACTAGTAGGAATCAATTTTTTTTATTTTTTCACTATTTTTTTATATTTTTCTCTGAACAAGGATAAAAAAAGATACAACCACAAAAATTTGCACCTACAACTGTGGTGGGATGTGGTCTACAGAAATACAGCACGTTCTCTGAAAAGCGTGCAAAAACTTTGACAATTTTTTCTTTATTCTCCTGAATTTTTTTTGGCAATTTTGATGAAACCAAACAGGGCAAAGCCAAACTAGTGAAACAACCTGTTATTGAGCATGGGTAACAATTGCAAGATGAACCTGTGCTGACATAAGAATATGTGGAGCTATGGGTAGGCACGCAATATGACAGCAAGGATTAGCAATTAACGAATGCAGATTAGCGATTGTTCAATCCGGATCCAAAGTACAAATCACAGGTGCTGGCTAAGACGTGTCGAGACGTAGCGCAACAAGGAGAAAACAAAGGACGACGGAAATAACTCACAGAACAAGCAAATAGTCCAGATTTTTCCTTTTTCCTGAACTTTCCCCGAAATTTTCTAAAAGGCACTAGTAGGAATCAATTTTTTTTATTTTTTCACTATTTTTTTATATTTTTCTCTGAACAAGTATCAAAAAAGATACAACCACAAAAATTGGCACCTACAACTGTGGTGGGATGTGGTCTACAGAAATACAGCACGTTCTCCGAAAAGCGTGCAAAAACTTTGACAATTTTTTTCTTTATTTTCTTGAATTTTTTTGGCAATTTTGATGAAACCAAACAGGGCAGAGCCAAAGTGGTGAAATAATCTGTTGTTGAGCGTGTGTAACAGTTGCAAGATGAACCTGTGATGACAGAAGAATATGTGGAGCTATGGGTAGGCACACAATATGACAGCAAGGATTAGCAATTAACGAATGCAAATTAGTGATTGTTCAATCCGGATCCAAAGTATAAATCACAGGTGCTGGCTAAGACGTGTCGAGACGTAGCGCAACAAGGTGAAAACAAAGGACGATGGAGAGAACTCACAGAACAAGCAAATAGTCCAGATTTTTCCTTTTTCCTAAATTTTTCCTGAAATTTCACAAAAGGCACCAGTAGGAATCAAAATTTTTTTATTTTTTCACTATTGTTTTTATATTTTTTCTCTGAACAAGGATAAAAAAGATGCAACCACAAAAATTGGCACCTACAACTGAGGTGGGATGTGGTCTACAGAAATACAGCACGTTCTCTGAAAAGCGTGCAAAAACTTTGACAATTTTTTCTTTATTTTCCTGAATTTTTTTGGCAATTTTGATGAAACCAAACAGGGCAAAGCCAAAGTGGTGAAACAACCTATTGTTGAGCGTGGGTAACAATTGCAAGATGAACCTGTGCTGATAGAAGAATATGTGGAGCTTTGGGTAGGCACGCAATATGACAGCAAGGATTATCAATTAACGAATGCAGATTAGCGATTGTTCAATCCGGATCCAAATTACAAATCACAGGTGCTGGCTAAGACGTGTCGAGACGTAGCGCAACAAGGAGAAAACAAAGGACGATGGAAAGAACTCACATAACAAGCAAATAGTCCAGATTTTTCCTTTTTCCTGAATTTTCCCCAGAATTTTCTAAAAGGCACTAGTAGGAATCAATTTTTTTTATTTTTTCACTATTTTTTTATATTTTTCTCTGAACAAGGATAAAAAAAGATACAACCACAAAAATTTGCACCTACAACTGTGGTGGGATGTGGTCTACAGAAATACATTACGTTCTCTGAAAAGCGTGCAAAAACTTTGACAATTTTTTCTTTATTCTCCTGAATTTTTTTTGGCAATTTTGATGAAACCAAATAGGGCAAAGCCAAACTAGTGAAACAACCTGTTGTTGAGCATGGGTAACAATTGCAAGATGAACCTGTGCTGACATAAGAATATGTGGAGCTATGGGTAGGCACGCAATATGACAGCAAGGATTAGCAATTAACGAATGCAGATTAGCGATTGTTCAATCCGGATCCAAAGTACAAATCACAGGTGCTGGCTAAGACGTGTCGAGACGTAGCGCAACAAGGAGAAAACAAAGGACGACGGAAAGAACTCACAGAACAAGCAAATAGTCCAGATTTTTCCTTTTTCCTGAACTTTCCCCGGAATTTTCTAAAAGGCACTAGTAGGAATCAATTTTTTTATTTTTTCACTATTTTTTTATATTTTTCTCTGAACAAGTATCAAAAAAGATACAACCACAAAAATTGGCACCTACAACTGTGGTGGGATGTGGTCTACAGAAATAGAGCACGTTCTCCGAAAAGCGTGCAAAAACTTTGACAATTTTTTTCTTTATTTTCCTGAATTTTTTTGGCAATTTTGATGAAATCAAACAGGGCAAATTCAAAGTGGTGAAATAATCTGTTGTTGAGCGTGTGTAACAGCTGCAAGATGAACCTGTGATGACAGAAGAATATGTGGAGCTATGGGTAGGCACACAATATGACAGCTAGGATTAGCAATTAACGAATGCAAATTAGTGATTGTTCAATCCGGATCCAATGTATAAATCACAGGTGCTGGCTAAGACGTGTCGAGACGTAGCGCAACAAGGTGAAAACAAAGGACGATGGAGAGAACTCACAGAACAAGCAAATAGTCCAGATTTTTCCTTTTTCCTGAATTTTTCCTGAAATTTCACAAAAGGCACCAGTAGGAATCAAATTTTTTTTTATTTTTTCACAATTTGTTTATATTTTTCTCTGAACAAGGATAAAAAAGATGCAACCACAAAAATTGGCACCTACAACTGAGGTGGGATGTGGTCTACAGAAATACAGCTTGTTCTCTGAAAAGCGTGCAAAAACTTTGACAATTTTTTCTTTATTTTCTTGAATTTTTTTTGGCAATTTTGATGAAACCAAACAGGGCAATGCCAAAGTGGTGAAACAACCTGTTGTTGAGCGTGGGTAACAATTGCAAGATGAACCTGTGCTGACAGAAGAATATGTGGAGCTATGGGTAGGCACGCAATATGACAGCAAGGATTAGCAATTAATGAATGCAGATTAGCGATTGTTCAATCCGGATCCAAAGTACAAATCACAGGTGCTGGCTAAGACGTGTCGAGACGTAGCGCAACAAGGAGAAAACAAAGGACGATGGAAAGAACTCACAGAACAAGCAAATAGTCCAGATTTTTCCTTTTTCCTGAATTTTCCCCGGAATTTTCTAAAAGGCACTAGTAGGAATCAATTTTTTTTATTTTTTCACTATTTTTTTATATTTTTCTCTGAACAAGGCTCAAAAAAGATACAACCACCAAAATTGGCACCTACAACTGAGGTGGGATGTGGTCTACAGAAATACAGCACGTTCTCTGAAAAGCGTTCAAAAACTTTGACAATTTTTTTCTTTATTTTCCTGAATTTTTTTGGCAATTTTGATGAAACCAAACAGGACAAAGGCAAAGTGGTGAAATAATCTGTTGTCGAGCGTGTGTAACAGTTGCAAGATGAACCTGTGATGACAGAAGAATATGTGGAGCTATGGATAGGCACACAATATGACAGCAAGGATTAGCAATTAACGAATGCAAAATTAGTGATTGTTCAATCCGGACCCAAAGTATAAATCACAGGTGCTGGCTAAGATGTGTCGAGACGTCGCACAACAAGATGAAAACAAAGGAGATGGAAAGAACTCACAGAACAAGCAAATAGCCCAGATTTTTCCTTTTTCCTGAATTTTCCCCAGAATTTTCCAAAAGGCACAAGTAGGAATCAAATTTTTTTATTTTTTCACTATTTATTTATATTTTTCACTAAACAAGGATAAAAAAATATGCAACCACAAAAATTGGCACCTACAACTGAGGTAGGATGTGGTCTATTGAAATACGGCACGTTCTCTGAAAAGCGTGCAAAAACTTTGACAATTTTTTTTCTTTATTTTCATGATTTTTTTTGGCAATTTTGATGAAACCAAACAGGGGAAAGCCAAAGTGGTGAAACAATCTGTTGTTGAGCGTGGGTAATAGTTGAAGATGAACCTGTGTTGACAGAAGAATATGTGGAGCTATAGGTAGGCACACAATATGACAGCAATGATTAGCAATTAACGAATGCCGATTAGCGATTGTTGAATCCGGATCCAAAGTACAAATCACAGGTGCCAGCTAAGATGTGTCGAGACGTAGCGCAACATGGTGAAAACAATGGACGATGGAGACAACTCGCAGAACATGCAAATAGTCCGGATTTTTCCTTTTTCCTGAATTTTTCCCAAAATTTCACAAAAGGCACCATTAGGAATCAAATTTTTTTTATTTTTTCACTATTTTTTATATTTTTCTCTGAACAAGGATAAAAAAAGATGCAACCACAAAAATTGGCACCTACAACTGAGGTGGGATGTGGTCTACAGAAATACAGCATGTTCTCTGAAAAGCGTGCAAAAACTTTAACAATTTTTTCTTTATTTTCCTGAATTTTTTTTGGCAATTTTGATGAAACCAAACAGGGCAAAGCCAAAGTGGTGAAACAACCTGTTGTTGAGCATGGGTAACAATTGCAAGATGAACCTGTGCTGACAGAAGAATATGTGGAGCTATGGGTAGGCACGCAATATAACAGCAAGGATTAGCAATTAATGAATGCAGATTAGCGATTGTTCAATCCGGATCCAAAGTACAAATCACAGGTGCTGGCTAAGACGTGTCGAGACGTAGCGCAACAAGGAGAAAACAAAGGACGATGGAAAGAACTCACAGAACAAGCAAATAGTCCAGATTTTTCCTTTTTCCTGAATTTTCCCCGGAATTTTCTAAAAGGCACTAGTAGGAATCAATTTTTTTTATTTTTTCACTATTTTTTTATATTTTTCTCTGAACAAGGCTCAAAAAAGATACAACCACCAAAATTGGCACCTACCACTGAGGTGGGATGTGGTCTACAGAAATACAACACGTTCTCTGAAAAGCGTTCAAAAACTTTGACAATTTTTTTCTTTATTTTCCTGAATTTTTTTGGCAATTTTGATGATACCAAACAGGGCAAAGCCAAAGTGGTGAAATAATCTGTTGTTGAGCGTGTGTAACAGTTGCGAGATGAACCTGTGATGACAGAAGAATATGTGGAGCTATGGGTAGGCACACAATATGACAGCAAGGATTAGCAATTAATGAATGCAAAATTCATGATTGTTCAATTCGGACCCAAAGTATAAATCACAGGTGCTGGCTAAGACGTGTCGAGACGTCGCGCAACAAGGTGAAAACAAAGGAGATGGAAAGAACTCACAGAACAAGCAAATAGTCCAGATTTTTCCTTTTTCCTGAATTTTCCCCAGAATTTTCCAAAAGGCACAAGTAGGAATCAAATTTTTTTATTTTTTCACTATTTATTTATATTTTTCACTAAACAAGGATCAAAAAAGATGCAACCACAAAAATTGGCACCTACAACTGAGGTAGGATGTGGTCTATAGAAATACAGCACGTTCTCTGAAAAGCGTGCAAAAACTTTGACAATTTTTTTTTCTTTATTTTCATGATTTTTTTTGGCAATTTTGATGAAACCAAACAGGGGAAAGCCAAAGTGGTGAAACAATCTGTTGTTGAGCGTGGGTAATAGTTGAAGATGAACCTGTACTGTCAGAAGAATATGTGGAGCTATAGGTAGGCACACAATATGACAGCAATGATTAGCAATTAACGAATGCCGATTAGCGATTGTTGAATCCGGATCCAAAGTACAAATCACAGATGCCAGCTAAGATGTGTCGAGACGTAGCGCAACATGGTGAAAACAATGGACGATGGAGAGAACTCACAGAACAAGCAAATAGTCCAGATTTTTCCTTTTTCGTGATTTTTTCCCAAAATTTCACAAAAGGCACCAGTAGGAATCAAATTTTTTTTATTTTTTCACTATTTTTTTATATTTTTCTCTGAACAAGGATAAAAAAAGATGCAACCACAAAAATTGGCACCTACAACTGAGGTGGGATGTGGTCTACAGAAATACAGCACGTTCTCTGAAAAGCGTGCAAAAACTTTGACAATTTTTTCTTTATTTTCCTGAATTTTTTTTGGCAATTTTGATAAAACCAAACAGGGCAAATCCAAAGTGGTGAAACAACCTGTTGTTGAGCGTGGGTAACAATTGCAAGATGAACCTGTGCTGACAGAAGAATATGTGGAGCTATGGGTAGGCACGTAATATGACAGTAAGGATTAGCAATTAACGAATGCAGATTAGCGATTGTTCAATCCGGATCCAAAGTACAAATCACAGGTGCTGGCTAAGACGTGTCGAGACGTAGCGCAACAAGGAGAAAACAAAGGACGATGGAAAGAACTCACAGAACAGGCAAATAGTCCAGATTTTTCCTTTTTCCTGAATTTTCCTCGGAATTTTCTAAAAGGCACTAGTAGGAATCAATTTTTTTATTTTTTCACTATTTTTTTATATTTTTCTCTGAACAAGGATAAAAAAAGATGCAACCACAAAAATTGGCACCTACAACTGAGGTGGGATGTGGTCTACAGAAATACAGCACGTTCTCTGAAAAGCGTGCAAAAACTTTGACAATTTTTTCTTTATTTTCCTGAATTTTTTTTGGCAATTTTGATAAAACCAAACAGGGCAAATCCAAAGTGGTGAAACAACCTGTTGTTGAGCGTGGGTAACAATTGCAAGATGAACCTGTGCTGACAGAAGAATATGTGGAGCTATGGGTAGGCACGCAATATGACAGCAAGGATTAGCAATTAACGAATGCAGATTAGCGATTGTTCAATCCGGATCCAAAGTACAAATCACAGGTGCTGGCTAAGACGTGTCGAGACGTAGCGCAACAAGGAGAAAACAAAGGACGATGGAAAGAACTCACAGAACAGGCAAATAGTCCAGATTTTTCCTTTTTCCTGAATTTTCCTCGGAATTTTCTAAAAGGCACTAGTAGGAATCAATTTTTTTTCACTATTTTTTTACATTTTTCTCTGAACAAGGATAAAAAAAGATACAACCACAAAAATTGGCACCTACAACTATGGTGGGATGTGGTCTACAGAAATACAGCACGTTCTCTGAAAAGCGTGCAAAAACTTTGACAATTTTTTTTATTTTCCTGAATTTTTTTGGCAATTTTGATGAAACCAAACAGGGCAAAGCTAAAGTGGTGAAATAATCTGTTGTTGAGCGTGTATAACAGTTGCAAGATGAACCTGTGATGACAGAAGAATATGTGGAGCTATGGGTAGGCACACAATATGACAGCAAGGATTAGCAATTAACGAATGCAAATTAGTGATTGTTCAATCCGGATCCAAAGTATAAATCACAGGTGCTGGCTAAGACGTGTCGAGACGTAGCGCAACAAGGTGAAAACAAAGGACGATAGAGAGAACCCACAGAACAAGCAAATAGTCCAGATTTTTCCTTTTTCCTGAATTTTTCACGAAATTTCACAAAAGGCACCAGTAGGAATCAAATTTTTTTTTATTTTTTCACAATTTTTTTATATTTTTCTCTGAACAAGGATAAAAAAGATGCAACCACAAAAATTGGCACCTACAACTGAGGTGGGATGTGGTCTACAGAAATACAGCTTGTTCTCTGAAAAGCGTGCAAAAACTTTGACAATTTTTTCTTTATTTTCCTGAATTTTTTTTGGCAATTTTGATGAAACCAAATAGGGCAATGCCAAAGTGGTGAAACAACCTGTTGTTGAGCGTGGGTAACAATTGCAAGATGAACCTGTGCTGACAGAAGAATATGTGGAGCTATGGGTAGGCACGCAATATGACAGCAAGGATTAGCAATTAATGAATGCAGATTAGCGATTGTTCAATCCGGATCCAAAGTACAAATCACAGGTGCTGGCTAAGACGTGTCGAGACGTAGCGCAACAAGGAGAAAACAAAGGACGATGGAAAGAACTCACAGAACAAGCAAATAGTCCAGATTTTTCCTTTTTCCTGAATTTTCCTCGGAATTTTCTAAAAGGCACTAGTAGGAATCAATTTTTTTATTTTTTCACTATTTTTTTATATTTTTCTCTGAACAAGGCTCAAAAAAGATACAACCACCAAAATTGGCACCTACAACTGAGGTGGGATGTGGTCTACAGAAATACAGCACGTTCTCTGAAAAGCGTTCAAAAACTTTGACAATTTTTTTCTTTATTTTCCTGAATTTTTTTGGCAATTTTGATGATACCAAACAGGGCAAAGCCAAAGTGGTGAAATAATCTGTTGTTGAGCGTGTGTAACAGTTGCGAGATGAACCTGTGATGACAGAAGAATATGTGGAGCTATGGGTAGGCACACAATATGACAGCAAGGATTAGCAATTAACGAATGCAAAATTAGTGATTGTTCAATTCGGACCCAAAGTATAAATCACAGGTGCTGGCTAAGACGTGTCGAGACGTCGCGCAACAAGGTGAAAACAAAGGAGATGGAAAGAACTCACAGAACAAGCAAATAGTCCAGAATTTTCCTTTTTCCTGAATTTTCCCCAGAATTTTCCAAAAGGCACAAGTAGGAATCAAATTTTTTTTTATTTTTTCACTATTTATTTATATTTTTCACTAAACAAGGATAAAAAAAGATGCAACCACAAAAATTGGCACCTACAACTGAGGTAGGATGTGGTCTATAGAAATACAGCATGTTCTCTGAAAAGCGTGCAAAAACTTTGACAATTTTTTTTCTTTATTTTCATGATTTGTTTTGGCAATTTTGATGAAACCAAACAGGGGAAAGCCAAAGTGGTGAAACAATCTGTTGTTGAGCGTGGGTAATAGTTGAAGATGAACCTGTACTGTCAGAAGAATATGTGGAGCTATAGGTAGGCACACAATATGACAGCAATGATTAGCAATTAACGAATGCCGATTAGCGATTGTTGAATCCGGATCCAAAGTACAAATCATAGGTGCCAGCTAAGATGTGTCGAGATGTAGCGCAACATGGTGAAAACAATGGACGATGGAGAGAACTCGCAGAACATGCAAATAGTCCGGATTTTTCCTTTTTCCTGAATTTTTCCCAAAATTTCACAAAAGGCACCATTAGGAATCAAATTTTTTTTATTTTTTCACTATTTTTTTATATTTTTCTCTGAACAAGGATAAAAAAAGATGCAACCACAAAAATTGGCACCTACAACTGAGGTGGGATGTGGTCTACAGAAATACAGCATGTTCTCTGAAAAGCGTGCAAAAACTTTGACAATTTTTTCTTTATTTTCCTGAATTTTTTTTGGCAATTTTGATGAAACTAAACAGGGCAAAGCCAAAGTGGTGAAACAACCTGTTGTTGAGCGTGGGTAACAATTGCAAGATGAACCTGTGCTGACAGAAGAATATGTGGAGCTATGGGTAGGCACGCAATATGATAGCAAGGATTAGCAATTAATGAATGCAGATTAGCGATTGTTCAATCCGGATCCAAAGTACAAATCACAGGTGATGGCTAAGACGTGTCGAGACGTAGCGCAACAAGGAGAAAACAAAGGACGATGGAAAGAACTCACATAACAAGCAAATAGTCCAGATTTTTCTTTTTTCCTGAATTTTCTCCGGAATTTTCTAAATGGCACTAGTAGGAATCAATTTTTTTATTTTTTCACTATTTTTTTATATATTTCTCTGAACAAGGCTCAAAAAAGATACAACCACCAAAATTGGCACCTACAACTGAGGTGGGATGTGGTCTACAGAAATACAGCACGTTCTCTGAAAAGCGTTCAAAAACTTTGATAATTTTTTTCTTTATTTTCCTGAATTTTTTTGGCAATTTTGATGATACCAAACAGGGGAAAGCCAAAGTGGTGAAACAATCTGTTGTTGAGCGTGGGTAATAGTTGAAGATGAACCTGTGCTGACAGAAGAATATGTGGAGCTATAGGTAGGCACACAATATGACAGCAATGATTAGCAATTAACGAATGCCGATTAGCGATTGTTGAATCCGGATCCAAAGTACAAATCACAGGTGCCAGCTAAGATGTGTCGAGACGTCGCGCAACAAGGTGAAAACAAAGGAGATGGAAAGAACTCACAGAACAAGCAAATAGCCCAGATTTTTCCTTTTTCCTGAATTTTCCCCAGAATTTTCCAAAAGGCACAAGTAGGAATCAAATTTTTTTATTTTTTCACTATTTATTTATATTTTTCACTAAACAAGGATCAAAAAAGATGCAACCACAAAAATTGGCACCTACAACTGAGGTGGGATGTGGTCTACAGAAATACAGCATGTTCTCTGAAAAGCGTGCAAAAACTTTGACAATTTTTTCTTTATTTTCCTGAATTTTTTTGGCAATTTTGATGAAACCAAACAGGGCAAAGCCAAAGTGGTGAAATAACCTGTTGTTGAGCGTGGGTATCAATTGCAAGATGAACCTGTGCTGACAGAAGAATATGTGGAGCTATGGGTAGGCACGCAATATGACAGCAAGGATTAGCAATTAATGAATGCAGATTAGCGATTGTTCAATCCGGATCCAAAGTACAAATCACAGGTGCTGGCTAAGACGTGTCGAGACGTAGCGCAACAAGGAGAAAACAAAGGACGATGGAAAGAACTCACAGAACAAGCAAATAGTCTAGATTTTTCTTTTTTCCTGAATTTTCTCCGGAATTTTCTAAAAGGCACTAGTAGGAATCAATTTTTTTTATTTTTTCACTATTTTTTTATATTTTTCTCTGAACAAGGCTCAAAAAAGATACAACCACCAAAATTGGCACCTACAACTGAGGTGGGATGTGGTCTACAGAAATACAGCACGTTCTCTGAAAAGCGTTCAAAAACTTTGACAATTTTTTTCTTTATTTTCCTGAATTTTTTTGGCAATTTTGATGATACCAAACAGGGGAAAGCCAAAGTGGTGAAACAATCTGTTGTTGAGCGTGGGTAATAGTTGAAGATCAACCTGTGCTGACAGAAGAATATGTGGAGCTATAGGTAGGCACACAATATGACAGCAATGATTAGCAATTAACGAATGCCGATTAGCGATTGTTGAATCCGGATGCAAAGTACAAATCAAAGGTGCCAGCTAAGATGTGTCGTGACGTCGCGCAACAAGGTGAAAACAAAGGGGATGGAAAGAACTCACAGAACAAGCAAATAGCCCAGATTTTTCCTTTTTCCTGAATTTTCCCCAGAATTTTCCAAAAGGCACAAGTAGGAATCAAATTTTTTTATTTTTTCACTATTTATTTATATTTTTCACTAAACAAGGATCAAAAAAGATGCAACCACAAAAATTGGCACCTACAACTGAGGTGGGATGTGGTCTACAGAAATACAGCATGTTCTCTGAAAAGCGTGCAAAAACTTTGACAATTTTTTCTTTATTTTCCTGAATTTTTTTTGGCAATTTTGATGAAACCAAACAGGGCAAAGCCAAAGTGGTGAAATAACCTGTTGTTGAGCGTGGGTAACAATTGCAAGATGAGCCTGTGCTGACAGAAGAATATGTGGAGCTATGTGTAGGCACGCAATATGACAGCAAGGATTAGCAATTAATGAATGCAGATTAGCGATTGTTCAATCCGGATCCAAAGTACAAATCACAGGTGCTGGCTAAGACGTGTCGAGACATAGCGCAACAAGGAGAAAACAAAGGACGATGGAAAGAACTCACAGAACAAGCAAATAGTCCAGATTTTGCTTTTTTCCTGAATTTTCTCCGGAATTTTCTAAAAGGCACTAGTAGGAATCAATTTTTTTATTTTTTCACTATTTTTTTATATTTTTCTCTGAACAAGTCTCAAAAAAGATACAACCACCAAAATTGGCACCTACAACTGAGGTGGGATGTGGTCTACAGAAATACAGCACGTTCTCTGAAAAGCGTTCAAAAACTTTGACAATTTTTTTCTTTATTTTCCTGAATTTTTTTGGCAATTTTGATGATACCAAACAGGGCAAAGCCAAAGTGGTGAAATAATCTGTTGTTGAGCGTGTGTAACAGTTGCGAGATGAACCTGTGATGACAGAAGAATATGTGGAGCTATGGGTAGGCACACAATATGACAGCAAGGATTAGCAATTAACGAATGCAAAATTATTGATTGTTCAATCCGGACCCAAAGTATAAATCACAGGTGCTGGCTAAGACATGTCGAGACGTCGCGCAACAAGGTGAAAACAAAGGAGATGGGAAGAACTCACAGAACAAGCAAATATCCCAGATTTTTCCTTTTTCCTGAAATTTCCCCAGAATTTTCCAAAAGGCACAAGTAGGAATCAAATTTTTTTATTTTTTCACTATTTATTTATATTTTTCACTAAACAAGGATCAAAAAAAGATGCAACCACAAAAATTGGCACCTACAACTGAGGTAGGATGTGGTCTATAGAAATACAGCACGTTCTCTGAAAAGCGTGCAAAAACTTTGACAATTTTTTTTCTTTATTTTCATGATTTCTTTTGGCAATTTTGATGAAACCAAACAGGGGAAAGCCAAAGTGGTGAAACAATCTGTTGTTGAGCGTGGGTAATAGTTGAAGATGAACCTGTGCTGACAGAAGAATATGTGGAGCTATAGGTAGGCACACAATATGACAGCAAGGATTAGCAATTAACGAATGCCGATTAGCGATTGTTGAATCCGGATCCAAAGTACAAATCACAGGTGCCAGCTAAGATGTGTCGAGACGTAGCGCAACATGGTGAAAACAATGGACGATGGAGAGAACTCGCAGAACATGCAAATAGTCCGGATTTTTCCTTTTTCCTGAATTTTTCCCAAAATTTCACAAAAGGCACCATTAGGAATCAAATTTTTTTTATTTTTTCACTATTTTTTATATTTTTCTCTGAGCAAGGATAAAAAAAGATGCAACCACAAAAATTGGCACCTACAACTGAGGTGGGATGTGGTCTACAGAAATACAACACGTTCTCTAAAAAGCGTGCAAAAACTTTGACAATTGTTTTTCTTTTTTTCATGAATTTTTTTGGCAATTTTGATGAAACCAAATAGGGCAAATCCAAAGTGGTGAAACAACCTATTGTTGAGCGTGGGTAACAATTGCAAGATGAACTTGTGCTGACAGAAGAATATGTGGAGCTATGGGTAGGCACGCAACATGACAGCAAGGATTAGCAATTAACGAATGCAGATTAGCGATTGTTCAATCCAGATCCAAAGTACAAATCACAGGTGCTGGCTAAGACGTGTCGAGACATAGCGCAACATGGAGAAAACAAAGGACGATGGAAAGAACTCACAGAACAAGCAAATAGTCTAGATTTTTCCTTTTTCCTGAATTTTCCCCGGAATTTTCTAAAAGGAACTAGTAGGAATCAAATTTTTTATTTTTTCACTATTTTTTATATTTTTCACTGAACAAGGATAAAAAAGATGCAACCACAAAAATTGGCTCCTACAACTGAGGTGGGATGTGGTCTACAGAAATACAGCACGTTCTCTGAAAAACGTGCAAAAACTTTGAAATTTTTTTTCTTTATTTTCCTGAATTTTTTTGGCAATTTTGGTGAAACCAAATAGGGCAAAGCCAAAGTAGTGAAACAATCTATTGTTGAGCGTGGGTAACAGTTGCAAGATGAACCTGTGCTCACAGAAGAATATGTGAAGCTATGGGTACGCACACAATATGACAGCAAGGATTAGCAATTAACGAATGTAGATTAGCGATTGTTCAATCCGGATCCAAAGTACAAATCACAGGTGCTGGGTAAGACGTGTCGAGACGTAGCGCAACAAGGTGAAAACAATGAAGATGGAAAGAACTCACAGAACAAGCAAATAGTCCAGATTTATCCTTTTTCCAAAATTTTCCCTAGAATTTTCCAAAAGGCACAAGTGGGAATCAAATTTTTTTATTTTTTCACTATTTTTTATATTTTTCACTAAACAAGGATCAAAAAAGATGCAACCACAAAAATTGGCAGCTACAATTGAGGTGGGATGTGGTCTATAGAAATACGGCACGTTCTCTAAAAAGCGTGCCAAAACTTTGACAATTTTTTTCTTTATTTTCGTGATTTTTTTGGCAATTTTGATGAAACCAAACAGGGAAAAGCCAAAGTGGTGAAACAATCTGTTGTTGAGCGTGGGTAATAGTTGAAGATGAACCAGTGCTGACAGAAGAATATGTGGAGCTATAGGTAGGCACACAATATGACAGCAAGGATTAGCAATTAAGGAATGCAGATTAGCGATTGTTCAATACGGATCCAAAGTAAAAATCACAGGTGCCAGCTAAGACGTGTCGAGACGTAGCGCAACAAGGTGAAAACAATGGATGATGGAAAGAACTCACAGAACAAGCAAATAGTCCGGATTTTTCCTTTTTCCTGATTTTTTCCCAGAATTTTCCAAAAGGCACTAGTAGGAATCAAACTTTTTTATATTTTTCACTATTTTTTATATTTTTCACTGAACAAGGATAAAAAAGATGCAACCACAAAAATTGGCTCCTACAACTGAGGTGGGATGTGGTCTACAGAAATACAGCACGTTCTCTGAAAAACATGCAAAAACTATGAAAATTTTTTTCTTTATTTTCCTGAATTTTTTTGGCAATTTTGATGAAACCAAAAAGGGCAAAGCCAAAGTAGTGAAACAATCTATTGTTGAGCGTGGGTAACAGTTGCAAGATGAACCTGTGCTCACAGAAGAATATGTGAAGCTATGGGTACGCACACAATATGACTGCAAGGATTAGCAATTAACGAATGTAGATTAGCGATTGTTCAATCCGGATCCAAAGTACAAATCACAGGTGCTGGGTAAGACGTGTCGAGACGTAGCGCAACAAGGTGAAAACAATGAAGATGGAAAGAACTCACAGAACAAGCAAATAGTCCAGATTTATCCTTTTTCCAAAATTTTCCCTAGAATTTTCCAAAAGGCACAAGTGGGAATCAAATTTTTTTATTTTTTCACTATTTTTTTATATTTTTCACTAAACAAGGATCAAAAAAGATGCAACCACAAAAATTGGCAGCTACAATTGAGGTGGGATGTGGTCTATAGAAATACAGCACGTTCTCTGAAAAGCGTGGAAAAACTTTGACAATTTTTTTCTTTATTTTCGTGATTTTTTTGGCAATTTTGATGAAACCAAACAGGGAAAAGCCAAAGTGGTGAAACAATCTGTTGTTGAGCGTGGGTAATAGTTGAAGATGAACCAGTGCTGACAGAAGAATATGTGGAGCTATAGGCAGGCACACAATATGACAGCAAGGATTAGCAATTAAGGAATGCAGATTAGCGATTGTTCAATACGGATCCAAAGTAAAAATCACAGGTGCCAGCTAAGACGTGTCGAGACGTAGCGCAACAAGGTGAAAACAATGGATGATGGAAAGAACTCACAGAACAAGCAAATAGTCCGGATTTTTCCTTTTTCCTAATTTTTTCCCAGAATTTTCCAATAGGCACTAGTAGGAATCAAACTTTTTTATATTTTTCACTATTTTTTATATTTTTCACTGAACAAGGATAAAAAAGATGCAACCACAAAAATTGGCTCCTACAACTGAGGTGGGATGTGGTCTACAGAAATACAGCACGTTCTCTGAAAAGCGTGCAAAAACTTTGACAATTTTTTTTCTTTATTTTCCTGAATTTTTTTGGCAATTTCGATGAAACCAAACAGGGCAAAGCCAAAGTAGTGAGACAATCTATTGTTGAGCGTGGGTAACAGTTGCAAGATGAACCTGTGCTCACTGAAGAATATGTGAAGCTATGGGTACGCACACAATATGACAGCAAGGATTAGCAATTAACGAATGCAGATTAACGATTGTTCAATCCGGATCCAAAGTACAAATCACAGGTGCTGGGTAAGACGTGTCGAGACGTAGCGCAACAAGGTGAAAACAATGGAGATGGAAAGAACTCACAGAACAAGCAAATAGTCCAGATTTATCCTTTTTCCTGAATTTTCCCTAGAATTTTCCAAAAGGCACAAGTGGGAATCAAATTTTTTTATTTTTTCACTATTTTTTTTATATTTTTCACTAAACAAGGATCAAAAAAGATGCAACCACAAAAATTGGCACCTACAGTTGAGGTGGGATGTGGTCTATAGAAATACAGCACGTTCTCTGAAAAGCGTGCAAAAACTTTGACAATTTTTTTCTTTATTTTCGTGATTTTTTTGGCAATTTTGATGAAACCAAAAAGGGGAAAGCCAAAGTGGTGAAACAATCTGTTGTTGAGCGTGGGTAATAGTTGAAGATGAACCTGTGTTGACAGAAGAATATGTGGAGCTATAGGTAGGCACACAATATGACAGCAAGGATTAGCAATTAAGGAATGCAGATTAGCGATTGTTCAATCCGGATCCAAAGTAAAAATCACAGGTGCCAGCTAAGACGCATCGAGACGTTGCGAAACAAGGTGAAAACAATGGACGATGGAAAGAACTCACAGAATAAGCAAATAGTCCGGATTTTTCCTTTTTCCTGAATTTTTCCCAGAATTTTCCAAAAGGGACTAGTAGGAATCAAACTTTTTTATATTTTTCACTATTTTTTATATTTTTCTCTGAACAAGGATAAAAAAGATGCAACCACAAAAATTGGCACCTACAACTGAGGTGGGATGTGGTCTACAGAAATACAGCACGTTCTCTGAAAAGCGTGCAAAAAACATTGACAATTTTTTTTCTTTATTTTCGTGATTTTTTTGGCAATTTTGATGAAACCAAACACGAGAAAGCCAAAGTGGTGAAACAATCTGTTGTTGAGCGTGGGTAATAGTTGAAGATGAATCTGTGCTGACAGAAGATTATGTGGAGCTATAGGCAGGCACACAATGACAGCAAGGATTTGCAATTAAGGAATACAGATTAGCGATTGTTCAATCCGGATCCAAAGTAAAAATCACACGTGCCAGCTAAGACGTGTCGAGACGTAGCGCAACAAGGTGAAAACAATGGATGATGGAAAGAACTCACAGAACAAGCAAATAGTCCGGATTTTTCCTTTTTCCTAAATTTTTCCCAGAATTTTCCAAAAGGCACTAGTAGGAATCAATCTTTTTTTATATTTTTCACTATTTTTTATATTTTTCACTGAACAAGGATAAAAAAGATGCAACCACAAAAATTGGCTCCTACAACTGAGGTGGGATGTGGTCTACAGAAATACAGCACGTTCTCTGAAAAACGTGCAAAAACTTTGACAATTTTTTTCTTTATTTTCCTGAATTTTTTTGGCAATTTTGATGAAACCAAATAGGGCAAAGCCAAAGTAGTGAAACAATCTATTGTTGAGCGTGGGTAACAGTTGCAAGATGAACCTGTGCTCACAGAAGAATATGTGAAGCTATGGGTACGCACACAATATGACAGCAAGGATTAGCAATTAACGAATGTAGATTAGCGATTGTTCAATCCGGATCCAAAGTACAAATCACAGGTGCTGGGTAAGACGTGTCGAGACGTAGCGCAACAAGGTGAAAACAATGAAGATGGAAAGAACTCACAGAACAAGCAAATAGTCCAGATTTATCCTTTTTCCAAAATTTTCCCTAGAATTTTCCAAAAGGCACAAGTGGGAATCAAATTTTTTTATTTTTTCACTATTTTTTTATATTTTTCACTAAACAAGGATCAAAAAAGATGCAACCACAAAAATTGGCAGCTACAATTGAGGTGGGATGTGGTCTATAGAAATACAGCACGTTCTCTGAAAAGCGTGCAAAAACTTTGACAATTTTTTTCTTTATTTTCGTGATTTTTTTGGCAATTTTGATGAAACCAAACAGGGGAAAGCCAAAGTGGTGAAACAATCTGTTGTTGAGCGTGGGTAATAGTTGAAGATGAACCAGTGCTGACAGAAGAATATGTGGAGCTATAGGCAGGCACACAATATGACAACAAGGATTAGCAATTAAGGAATGCAGATTAGCGATTGTTCAATCCGGATCCAAAGTAAAAATCACAGGTGCCAGCTAAGACGTGTCGAGACGTACCGCAACAAGGTGAAAACAATGGATGATGGAAAGAACTCACAGAACAAGCAAATAGTCCGGATTTTTCCTTTTTCCTGATTTTTTCCCAGAATTTTCCAAAAGGCACTAGTAGGAATCAAACTTTTTTTATATTTTTCACTATTTTTTATATTTTTCACTGAACAAGGATAAAAAAGATGCAACCACAAAAATTGGCTCCTACAACTGAGGTGGGATGTGGTCTAAAAATACAGCACGTTCTCTGAAAAGCGTGCAAAAACTTTAACAATTTTTTTTCTTTATTTTCCTGAATTTTTTTGGCAATTTCGATGAAACCAAACAGGGCAAAGCCAAAGTAGTGAGACAATCTATTGTTGAGCGTGGGTAACAGTTGCAAGATGAACCTGTGCTCACTGAAGAATATGTGAAGCTATGGGTACGCACACAATATGACAGCAAGTATTAGCAATTAACGAATGCAGATTAGCGATTGTTCAATCCGGATCCAAAGTACAAATCACAGGTGCTGGGTAAGACGTGTCGAGACGTAGCGCAACAAGGTGAAAACAATGGAGATGGAAAGAACTCACAGAACAAGCAAATAGTCCAGATTTATCCTTTTTCCTTAATTTTCCCTAGAATTTTCCAAAAGGCACAACTGGGAATCAAATTTTTTTATTTTTTCACTATTTTTTTATATTTTTCACTAAACAAGGATCAAAAAAGATGCAACCACAAAAATTGGCACCTACAGTTGAGGTGGGATGTGGTCTATAGAAATACAGCACGTTCTCTGAAAAAGCGTGCAAAAACTTTGACAATTTTTTTCTTTATTTTCGTGATTTTTTGGCAATTTGGATGAAACCAAACAGAGGAAAGCCAAAGTGGTGAAACAATCTGTTGTTGAGCGTGGGTAATAGTTGAAGATGAACCTGTGCTGACAGAAGAATATGTGGAGCTATAGGTAGGCACACAATATGACAGCAAGGATTAGCAATTAAGGAATGCAGATTAGCGATTGTTCAATCCGGATCCAAAGTAAAAATCACAGGTGCCAGCTAAGACGCGTCGAGACGTTGCGAAACAAGGTGAAAACAATGGACGATGGAAAGAACTCACAGAATAAGCAAATAGTCCGGATTTTTCCTTTTTCCTGAATTTTTCCCAGAATTTTCCAAAAGGGACTAGTAGGAATCAAACTTTTTTATATTTTTCACTATTTTTTATATTTTTCTCTGAACAAGGATAAAAAAGATGCAACCACAAAAATTGGCACCTACAACTGAGGTGGGATGTGGTCTACAGAAATACAGCACGTTCTCTGAAAAGCGTGCAAAAACTTTGACAATTTTTTTCTTTTTTTTCCTGAATTGTTTTAGCAATTTTGATAAAACCAAACAGGGCAAAGCCAAAGTGGTGAAACAACCTATTGTTGAGCGTGGGTAATAGTTGCAAGATGAACCTATGCTGACAGAAAAATATGTGGAGCGCACTATGGGTAGGCACGCAATATGACAGCAAGGATTAGCAATTAACGAATGCAGATTAGCGATTGTTCAATCCGGATCCAAAGTACAAATCACAGGTGCTGGCTAAGACGTGTCGAGACGTAGCGCAACATGGAGAAATTAATGGACGATGGAAAGAACTCACAAAACAAGCAAATAGTTTAGATTTTTCCTTTTTCCTGAATTTTCCCCGGAATTTTCTAAAAGGCACTAGTAGGAATCAATTTTTTTTATTTTTTCACTATTTTTTTATATTTTTCTCTAAACAAGGATCAAAAAAGATACAACCACAAAAATTGGCACCTACAACTGAGGTGGGATGTGGTCTATCGAAATACAACACGTTCTGTGAAAAGCGTGCAAAAACTTTGACAATTTTTTTCTTTTTTTTCCTGAATTTTTTTGGCAATTTTGATGAAACCAAACAGGGCAAAGCCAAAGTGGTGAAATAATCTGTTGTTGAGCGTGTGTAACAGTTGCAAGATGAACCTGTGATGACAGAAGAATATTTGGAGCTATGGGTAGGCACACAATATGACAGCAAGGATTAGCAATTAACGAATGCAAATTAGTGATTGTTCAATCCGGATCCAAAGTATAAATCACAGGTGCTGGCTAAGACGTGTCGAGACGTAGCGCAACAAGGTAAAAACAAAGGACGATGGAGAGAACTCACAGAACAAGCAAATAGTCCAGATTTTTTCTTTTTCCTGAATATTTTCCGAAATTTCACAAAAGGCACCAGTAGGATTCAAAATTTTTTTATTTTTTCACTATTTTTTTATGTTTTTCTCTGAACAAGGATAAAAAAAGATGCAACCACAAAAATTGGCACCTACAACTGAGGTGGGATGTGGTCTACAGAAATACAGCACGTTCTCTGAAAAGCGTGCAAAAACTTTGACAATTTTTTCTTTATTTTCCTGAATTTTTTTTGGCAATTTTGATGAAACCAAGCAGGGCAAAGCCAAAGTGGTGAAACAACCTGTTGTTGAGCGTGGGTAACAGTTACAAGATGAACCTGTGCTGACAGAAGAATATGTGGAGCTATGGGTAGGCACGCAATATGACAGCAATGATTAGCAATTAACGAATGCAGATTAGCGATTGTTCAATCCGGATCCAAAGTACAAATCACAGGTGCTGGCTAAGACGTGTCGAGATGTAGTGCAACAAGGACAAAACAAAGGACGATGGAGAGAACTCACAGAACAAGCAAATCGTCCAGATTTTTTCTTTTTCCTGAATTTTTCCCAAAATTTCACAAAAGGCACCAGTAGGAATCAAAATTTTTTTATTTTTTCACTATTTTTTTATATTTTTCTCTGAACAAGGATAAAAAAAGATTCAACCACAAAAATTGGCACCTACAACTGAGGTGGGATGTGGTCTGCAGAAATACAGCACGTTCTCTGAAAAGCGTGCAAAAACTTTGACAATTTTTTCTTTATTTTTCTGAATTTTTTTTGGCAATTTTGATGAAACCAAACAGGGCAGAGCCAAAGTGGTGAAACAACCTGTTGTTGAGCGTGGGTAACAGTTACAAGATGAACCTGTGCTGACAGAAGAATATGTGGAGCTATGGGTAGGCACGCAATATGACAGCAATGATTAGCAATTAACGAATGCAGATTAGCGATTGTTCAATCCGGATCCAAAGTACAAATCACAGGTGCTAGTTAAGACGTGTCGAGATGTAGCGCAACAAGGAGAAAACAAAGGACGATGGAGAGAACTCACAGAACAAGCAAATAGTCCAGATTTTTCCTTTTTCCTGAATTTTTCCCGAAGTTTCACAAAAGGCACCAGTAGGAATCAAATTTTTTTTCTTTTTTCACTATTTTTTTATATTTTTCTCTGAACAAGGATCAAAAAAGATACAACCACAAAAATTGGCACCTACAACTGAGGTGAGATGTGGTATACAGAAATACAGCACGTTCTCTGAAAAGCGTGCAAAAACTTCGACAATTTTTTCTTTATTTTCTTGAATTTTTTTTGGCAATTTTGATGAAACCAAACAGGGCAAAGCCAAAGTGGTGAAACAACCTGTTGTTGAGCGTGGGTAACAGTTGCAAGATGAACCTGTGCTGATAGAAGAATATGTGGAGCTATGGGTAGGCACGTAATATGATAGCAAGGATTAGCAATTAACGAATGCAGATTAGCGATTATTCAATCCGGATCCAAAGTACAAATCACAGGTGCTGGCTAAGACGTGTCGAGACGTAACGCAACAAGGAGAAAACAAAGGACGATGGAAAGAACTCACAGAACAAGCAAATAGTCCAGATTTTTCCTTTTTCCTGAATTTTCCCCGGAATTTTCTGAAAGGCACTAGTAGGAATCAAAAATTTTTTATTTTTTCACTATTTTTTATATTTTTCTCTGAACAAGGATAAAAAAAGATGCAACCACAAAAATTGGCACCTACAACTGAGGTGGGATGTGGTCTACAGAAATACAACACGTTCTCTGAAAAGCGTGCAAAAACTTTGACAATTTTTTCTTTATTTTTTCCTGAATTTTTTTGGCAATTTTGATGAAACCAAACAGGGCAAAGCCAAAGTGGTGAAACAACCTGTTGTTGAGCGTGGGTAACAGTTGCAAGATGAACCTGCGCTGACAGAAGAATATGTGGAGCTATGGGTAGGCATGCAATATGACAGCAAGGGTTAGCAATTAATGAATGCAGATTAGCGATTGTTCAATCCGGATCCAAAGTACAAATCACAGGTGCTGGCTAAGACGTGTCAAGACGTAGCGCAACAAGGAGAAAACAAAGGACGATGGAAAGAACTCACAAAATAAGCAAATAGTCCAGATTTTTCCTTTTTCCTAAATTTTCCCCGGAATTTTCTAAAAGGCACTAGTAGGAATCAATTTTTTTTATTTTTTCACTATTTTTTTATATTTTTCTTTGAACAAGGATAAAAAAAGATACAACTACAAAAATTGGCACCTGCAACTGAGGTGGGATGTGGTCTACAGAAATACAGCACGTTCTCTGAAAAGCGTGCAAAAACTTTGACAATTTTTTCTTTATTTTCCTGAATTTTTTTGGCAATTTTGATGAAACCAAATAGGGCAAAGCCAAAGTAGTGAAATAATCTATTGTTGAGCGTGGGTAACAGTTGCAAGATGAACCTGTGCTCACAGAAGAATATGTGAAGCTATGGGTACGCACATAATATGACAGCAAGGATTAGCAATTAACGAATGCAGATTAGCGATTGTTCAATCCGGATCCAAAGTATAAATCATAGGTGCTGGCTAAGACGTGTCGAGACGTAGCGCAACAAGGTGAAAACAAAGGAGATGGAAAGAACTCACAGAACAAGCAAATAGTCTAGATTTTTCCTTTTTCCTGAATTTTCCCCGGAATTTTCCAAAAGGCACCAGTAGGAATCAAATTTTTTTATTTTTTCACTATTTTTTTTATATTTTTCACTATACAAGGATAAAAAAGATGCAACCACAAAAAATGGCACCTACAACTAAGGTGGGATGTGGTGCATAGAAATACAACACGTTCTCTGAAAAGCGTGCAAAAACTTTGACATTTTTTTCTTTATTTTCATGATTTTTTGGCAATTTTGATGAAACCAAACAGGGGAAAGCCAAAGTGGTGAAACAATCTGTTGTTGAGCGTGGGTAATAGTTGAAGATGAACCTGTGCTGACAGAAGAATATGTGGAGCTATGGGAAGGCACACAATATGACAGCAAGGATTAGCAATTAACGAATGCAGATTAGCGATTGTTCAATCCGGATCCAAAGTACAAATCACAGGTGCCAGCTAAGACATGTCGAGACGTAGCGCAACAAGGTGAAAACAATGGACGATGGAAAGAACTCACAGAACAAGCAAATAGTCCAGATTTTTCCTTTTTCCTGAATTTTTCCTGGAATTTTCCAAAAGGCACTAGTAGGAATCAATTTTTTTTTATTTTTGCACTATTTCAGCACGTTCTCTGAAAAGCGTGCAAAAACTTTGACAATTTTTTTCTTTATTTTCCTGAATTTTTTTGGCAATTTTGATGAAACCAAACAGGGCAAAGCCAAAGTGGTGAAATAATATGTTGTTGAGCGTGGGTAAGAGTTGCAAGATTAACCTGTGCTGACAGAAGAATATGTGGAGCTATGGGTAGTGTTGACGGTTCTTAAGTATCAATTATAACCATCAAATAAATAAAGAAAAGGACATATATGCAAGCAACACCTAGAATTAGGGTTTGATCTAACAGAATTCCACGAGTTTTGCTGTTTATCTATTTCTGCAGGGGGTTATCAGGAAATACGGAAGAAAGGCCCACATGTCGGATTAATGACGGGATATTAACCGAACACGTAATTATCTTACATCTAGAAGATTCCACAAGCCACGGGAATGAACGGGAGCCGTAACGGGCCAGGACACAGGGCGCCCGCCCTGTGCCCTAGGGCGCCCGCCCTGCCCTCGGGACCAATCAGGTCGAGTCTCGCGGATTATGCTCCACCGCCTTTGAGGATCAAGGAAAACCGTAGGATGAAGGTCGGTTTGATCCGACGGTCCAGGTTCATCCAAAAGGGCTATATAAGCAAGGCCCCTGACCCCTGGTGGAGAAGACCCCAATTCATTATTCAGTTGCATATCTCTAGTTAGGGTTTAGAGAGAGAGGTTCCCTCTAGGGTTCCCACCTCTTAGGGCTTAGCATCCAATGTGAAAGTAGAATTAGTTCTACTAGATTGAGAGAGATAGAGTGGAGGTGTAGATCGGAGGAAGCCGGCCTGTCGGTGTCTACTCCGATGGTTGTACCTGCGGGAGCAAGTTCTTCTAACCCGAGGCTTGTTCTCAGGATTCTTCAGTATTTCGACTTCTAAATTCTAGTAAGTTCTTTGTTTTATTGTTCTTTGGTTTATGAGTTTACTTTGATCTCTTCGCGTAGAGTTTAGAGTAGTCATCTCTAGCGTAAACGTGGTGTTTAAGCTAGGATACTCATAGATATCCCCTCGTCTAGCCGGACCGTGGTAGTAGCGAGGAACGTGACAATTCCGAGTTACCTTTGTATTCCATATCCCGTTAGCAGGATCGATAGGGTTTATAGGTGCGGGTTGAACATCCTTTGTGGTGTCTAGATTCCGTAAACCTCCCCCAATAGAACAGTAGATTATCCTTACCAAGGTTAGAAGAAGAGTGCGGTTGTAGTCTTCTCTATACATCACTCACATCGAATCATAGTGGTTGTAGCCTAAAGGTTAGTAGTAATAGATTTGGTTAGTCAGATGCACTCTTTCTCCTAAAGGTAAAAATATAAATACGATACCCAGGATAACATCTCGGGTGAAGTGCTCACCGATATCCGTGCGCTTGCGGATCCTATTTCCTAATTGCGTTACCAAATATCAACAAGCATTTCTGGCGCCGTTGCCGGGGAGAAAGACGGTTTGCTGAGATAACCTTGAGTCTTACTACTAGCTTGTATTCATACTTTTTATTTTCTTATCTTTTTCATTCTTTCTTTTTCTTTTTACCAAAAATGGAAAACCAAGGTTCTATATCTATCTTTGATGCCGCAACACCTTCAGCAACTGACCTTTTACCATGGGAGTCATCACAGCCTATCCAAACATCCCAGTATAAGTTAAGTTCAAGGTTGATTGCGATGATTCAAAATTTATCTTTTTCGGGAAAGGAAGACGAAAACCCTTACCTTCATATTAGAGATTTTGAGCAGACATGCGATTGTCTTCGCATTGATGGCATCTCTGATAAGACTTTACGTTGGAAGCCTTTTCCTTTTTCTTTAAGAGGAGAAGCTAGACGATGGTATAGTCAGAAGGTAAGTCAACAGCAAGGTGAATGGGGAGTTTTAAGAGCCAACTTTTGTCTAGATTTTTATTCCCTTGACCGTATCGCCGACCTTAGACTCGAAGTTCTATCTTTTAAACAAAAAGAAAATGAAACTTTGGGAAAATCCTAGAAACGTTTTTCTGATCTTTTAGAATCTGGTCCAAAACTCAATATTGAAGACCCTATTCTCCTTTTTCATTTCTTTCGAGGTCTTCAGAAAGATCATAAACAAATGCTACATACAATGTCTAGAGGTTCTTTCTTTCGTATCCCTACTGATGAAGCTAGAGCGATCCTAGATAGAATCCTAGAAGCTGAGATGGATAATATCCTCCATGATGAAACCTACGAAGCCGAAGTAGACACTCTGCCGAATTCTTCACCTACTTCAGCTATCCCAAGTTTTGAGCCACAAAAGGAAGAAATTCCACCACCTGATTTCATGATGGATATAGAATCCGATCTTTTTGCCGATTTTGGAAACATTTCAAACTACCATTCTATAGACAAACCCCAAAGCGGCCATTATAGCATTTGTTTACCAAGTGAATATCAATTGAGAGAGCTTATCTCAGTCATGAGTAGCGAATGGTTGGAGGAGTCAGAGCTTTCCTCTGAAGTGATCCGTTTGGATACACCTCCTATCACTATACGCTGTGCTTATGATTCTGATCAATTTGATGCTCTCTATAATCCTGTTATGGGGATCAATATCATGTCTGAAGCTTTTGCACTTAAATTATTTGGAAAATTAATTTTAACCCCCACAACAAAGTTCATGAAGGAATCTTCGGGACGATTGGTCCCCAGTCTTGGAATTGTGAATGTCCTACCCTTTATGGTAGAAGGCTCCATGATTCATTTGAACTTTTATATCTTTGATACATGGGACTTCGACCTGTTGATAGGACAACCATTTAGAAGACTCCTTTATGAAGGTCAAACTGGAAAGCTACACATTTCTTTTGGAAAGGATTTTAAATTCCCTATGACAATTTCTCACTCCTTGAATAATAAGATCGAGTCATCTCTTTTGCCTGATCCTATGGAAGAGGTAAAAGCTGTGTCTCTAGAGCTTTTAAATGAATCAGACTTAGAAGAAGAAGCCCCTTTCTTCATAGAAGAGGAAGCTGAACCTTCTGAACCTGAACCTTTAGATGAGTTTGCAGAAACACCCAGACCTCCTATAGAGCTTAAAACTTTACCACCCGGTCTTATCTATGCTTTCCTAAACAATAATCCAGAGTTTCCTGTGATCATTAGTAATAAACTCACTCAGGAACAAACTCTGCGATTAATGACCATTTTAGAAAAACATCACTCAGTCTTTGGCTACTCACTCCAAGATCTTACAGGAATCAGTCCTATGATTTGCACCCATCGCATTCCGACAGATCCTTCTGTTTCACCTTCTCGGGAACCCCAACGTAGACTCAACAACGCGATAAGAGAAGTAGTTAAAAAGGAAGTTATAAAGTTGCTGCATGCAGGGATTATATATCCTGTGCCGCATAGTGAGTGGGTGAGCCCTGTTCAAGTTGTGCCTAAAAAGGGAGGCATGACTGTTGTTACAAATGAGAAGAACGAGCTAATTCCGCAACGCACCGTCACAGGGTGGCGGATGTGCATTGACTATAGAAAACTGAATAAAGCCACGAAAAAGGATCACTTTCCTTTACCTTTTTTAGATGAGATGCTTGAGCGGTTAGCAAAACACTCGTTTTTCTGTTTTCTAGATGGATATTCAGGGTATCACCAGATCCCTATCCATCCTGATGATCAAAGCAAAACCACTTTTACATGCCCATATGGAACATATGCTTATCGTAGAATGTCTTTTGGGTTATGTAATGCACCAGCTTCTTTTCAAAGATGTATGATGTCTATATTTTCTGATATGATTGAAGAGATTATGGAAGTTTTCATGGATGATTTCTCAGTTTATGGAAAAACTTTTGATTGTTGTCTTGAGAACTTAGATAAGGTTTTGCAAAGATGTGAAGAAAAGCACTTAATCCTTAATTGAGAAAAATGTCATTTTATGGTTAGAGAAGGAATAGTGCTAGGACACCTAGTGTCTGAAAGAGGTATTGAGGTAGATAGAGCTAAAATTGAAGTAATTGAACAACTACCTCCACCTGTGAATATAAAAGGAATTCGAAGTTTTCTTGGCCATGCTGGTTTTTATCGCAGATCTATAAAAGACTTTTCATTTATTGCGAGACCACTTACTCTTTTGCTAGCCAAGGATGCTCCTTTCGAATTTGATGATGCATGTCTAAATTCTTTCAATTTATTAAAGCAAGCACTCATCTCTGCACCAATCATTCAACCCCCTGATTGGTCGTTGCCTTTTGAAATTATGTGTGATGCTAGTGATTGTGCTGTGGGGGCAGTTTTGGGACAAACTAAAGATAAAAAGCATCATGCAATTGCTTATGCAAGTAAACTTTGACAGGAGCTCAACTTAATTATGCAACCACTGAAAAAGAGCTTCTGGCTGTTGTTTTTGCCATTGATAAATTTAGATCTTATTTAGTTGGAGCTAAGATAATTGTTTACACTGATCATGCTGCACTAAAATATTTGCTCACTAAGAAAGATGCTAAACCTCGCTTAATCAGATGGATTTTATTACTCCAAGAATTTGACTTAGAAATAAAAGATAAAAAGGGAGTAGAAAATTCTGTTGCTGATCACTTGTCTAGAATGTACTTTAAGAATTCACAGGAACCCCCCATTAATGACTCACTCCGGGACGACATGCTTTACGGGATTAACAGATCTGACCCCTGGTATGCAGATATTGTTAATTTTATGGTTTCAGGTTATGTACCACCCGGAGCAAACAAGAAGCTTATTCAGGAAAGTCGTTCACATATATGGGATGAGCCATATCTCTTCCGAGTATGCGCTGATGGCCTACTTAGAAGATGTGTGACCACTGAGGAAGGATTGAAGATCATCGACAGATGACACTCATCACCATACGGAGGTCACTATGGAGCATTCCGTACACATTCAAAGATCTGGCAATGTGGATTCTACTGGCCTACGATGTATGATGACACGAAGCAATATATCAGAAGATGTGGGCCATGTCAAAGGCACGGAAACATAAATATAAGGGATGCCATGCCACTCACCAACAACCTTCAGATTGAACTCTTTGATGTCTGGGGAACAGACTACATGGGTCCATTTCCCCCATCTAAGAAGTGTGAGTTCATCTTGGTGGCGGTTGATTACGTCTCCAAGTGGGTAGAGGCACTACCTTGCAAACATGCCGACAATATCAGTTCGAAGAGGATGTTTGAGGAAATCATATTTCCAAGATTTGGAGTCCCTAGGATAGTGATAAGTGATGGAGGATCACACTTCATTGACAAGCGCTTCGAGCACTATCTATCAAGACATGGAATCCGTCACAACGTCGCTACTCCCTATCATCCTCAGACAAGTGGCCAAGCAGAGACTTCTAACAAGCAAATCAAGAACATTCTTCAGAAGACGGTGAACGAGATGGGAACGGCATGGAAGGACAAGTTACCCGATGCACTCTGGGCTTACCGGACAGCATACAAGACCCCAATTGGAATGTCTCCATACCAATTGGTATACGGAAAGACCTATCACCTACCTGTTGAACTTGAGTTCAAGGCACACTGGGCCATAAAAAGATGGAATATGGACCTAGATATCGCCGGAAAACATAGAAGAATGCAATTATCGGAGTTAGAAGAATGGCGGGAGAAAGCATATCACAATTCAAAGATCTACAAAGAAAGAGTCAAGAGATGGCATGACAAGAGGATCAAGAAGAAGGAGTTCTCACCTGGAGATAAGGTATTACTTTTTAATTCCAGGGTGAAGCTTTTCGGGCATGGAAAGCTCCAGAGCAAATGGGAAGGACCATTCAAGGTAATTCATTCATCATCCCACGGAGCTATCACACTTCAAAATGACGAAGGTACGTTATTCAAGAAAACAAGTATGGGGGAGATTCCCTGACATGTCACACACACTTCGATCGCACCACTCCATGAACCAGGTACACACTCTGCACACTTTTATTACACACTTACACACTCACCTTAGTTTGTGCAGAATTTTATCTCTCTAAACATGATAAATTAAAAGGATAAAAATGCTTATAATCATGATCAATCTCACTCTGTGATATTTCCTGGAAACCTGCAATTATTAAAATTATTTCAAAACCCTGTGTTGCTAAAAGTCATTGTGGAATAAGAGATGGTAAGGGTATGAGTACCTTATTCTTAGTATCTTTATTGCTTGGAGAATTTATTTTAAAAATCTCAAAATTATAGCTACCATCCTCAAGTTTTATATGCCTGCTAAACATGAAAATATTAATTAAAGCTATCTGCTTTGTATTGAGTTTGTTCAAAACAAGTTAGACCCTTGTTGAGAGATTTATCATACTCCTAAGATCAAGACATTTTTATTCAGAAAGATTCACTCTTCCGAAGTATTATTGCGTTAGAGGCATGGGCTATGCAAAATTATGAATATATCGAGGAAATAAAAAGGAGCAAGTGCTCGATAACCTCATGGAAAAAAATGGACAAGTGTCCGGCAGTAGAATTAGGGGTACCTCGGTATCCACCCAAAATGAAAAAAATGAGATATGATAAAAATATGATGGAAAGAAAATGATAGCCCATGGTCCCTCTAATAAGCAATATGCCAGTAAGAGTGACAAGTTTTTAATTTTCAAAATCTTTGATCTAAGAGTATGGCATTCTTCTCCTCGGATCCGGTTTTGACCATACAATAAATGCAAGGTATGTATGCTTAAAGAATTATTTTTGCAAAATCAAAACAGCCTCAGAGAGAAATATAAAAGATAATGAGTGACTCTGAGAGCACCTATGAGGATAAAGGTATGCTAAGTTTTTCTTTTCAAAAATATGTAAAAACTCCAAGTGATAGGGATTAAGAAGAAGAAAGGCTCTTTACTCTGACCATATATTTCCCTAACTATAAGTGCACAGTGGATTTTTACAACACCCTGCAGGTATGAAAGAATGTTTCAACCCTAGATGTTTTATTAACCAACCTTTTCTCGAGGACGAGTAAAAGCCTATGTATGGGGGTGTTTGTTGACGGTTCTTAAGTATCAATTATAACCATCAAATAAATAAAGAAAAGGACCTATATGCAAGCAACACCTAGAATTAGGGTTTGATCTAACAGAATTCCACGAGTTTTGCTGTTTATCTATTTCTACAGGGGGTTATCAGGAAATACGGAAGAAAGGCCCACATGTCGGATTAATGACGGGATATTAACCGAACACGTAATTATCTTACATCTAGAAGATTCCAGAAGCCACGGGAACGAACGGGAGCCGTAACGGGCCAGGACACAGGGCGCCCGCCCTGTGCCCTAGGGCGCCCGCCCTGCCCCCGGGACCAATCAGGTCGAGTCTCGTGGATTATGCTCCACCGCCTTTGAGGATCAAGGAAAACCGTAGGATGAAGGTCGGTTTGATCCGACGGTCCAGGTTCATCTAAAAGGGCTATATAAGCAAGGCCCCTGACCCCTGGTGGAGAAGACCCCAATTCATTATTCAGTTGCATATCTCGAGTTAGGGTTTAGAGAGAGAGGTTCCCTCTAGGGTTCCCACCTCTTAGGGCTTAGCATCCAATGTGAAAGTAGAATTAGTTATACTAGATTGAGAGAGATAGAGTGGAGGTGTAGATCGGAGGAAGCCCGCCTGTCGGTGTCTACTCCGATGGTTGTACCTGCGGGAGCAAGTTCTTCTAACCCAAGGCTTGTTCTCAGGATTCTTCAGTATTTCGACTTCTAAATTCTAGTAAGTTCTTTGTTTTATTGTTCTTTGGTTTATGAGTTTACTTTGATCTCTTCGCGTAGAGTTTAGAGTAATCATCTCTAGCGTAAACGTGGTGTTTAAGCTAGGATACTCATAGATATCCCCTCGTCTAGCCGGACCGTGGTAGTAGCGAGGAACGTGACAATTCCGAGTTACCTTTGTATTCCATATCCCGTTAGCAGGATCGATAGGGTTTATAGGTGCGGGTTGAACATCCTTTGTGGTGTCTAGATTCCGTAAACCTCCCCAATAGAACAGTAGATCATCCTTACCAAGGTTAGAAGAAGAGTGCGGTTGTAGTCTTCTCTATAAATCACTCACATCGAATCATAGTGGTTGTAGCCTAAAGGTTAGTAGTAATAGATTTGGTTAGTCAGATGCACTCTTTCTCCTAAAGGTAAAAATATAAATATGATACCCAGGATAACATCTCGGGTGAAGTGCTCACCGATATCCGTGCGCTTGCAGATCCTATTTCCTAATTGCGTTACCAAATATCAACAGGTAGGCACAAAATATGACAGCAAGGATTAGCAATTAACGAATGCAGATTAGTGATTGTTCAATCCGGATCCAATGAACAAATCATAGGTGCTGCCAAAGACGTGTCGAGACGTAGTGCAACATGGTGAAAATAAAGGAGATGGAAAGAACTCACAGAACAAGTAGATAGTCTAGATTTTTCCTTTTTCCTGAATTTTCCCCAGAATTTACCAAAAGGCACTAGTAGGAATCAAATTTTTTTTTCACTATTTTTTTATATTTTTACCTAAACAAGGATAAAAAAACATGCAACCACAAAAATTGGCACCTACAACTGAGGTGGGATGTGGTCTACAGAAATACAGCACGTTCTTTGAAAAGCGTGCAAAAACTTTGACAATTTTTTTCTTTATTTTCCTAATTTTTTTTGGCAATTTTGATGAAACCAAATAGGGCAAAGCCAAAGTGGAGAAACAATCTGTTGTTGAGCGTGGGTAATAGTTGCAAGATGAACCTGTGCTGATAGAAGAATATGTGGAGCTATGGGTAGGCACAAAATATGACAGCAAGGATTAGCAAATAACAAATGTAGATTAGCGATTGTTCAATCCGGATCCAAAGTACAAATCACAGGTGCTGGCTAAGATGTGTCGAGACGTAGTGCAACAAGGTGAAAACAAAGGACGATGGAAGCAAATAGTCCGGATTTTTCCTTTTTCTTGATTTTTTCCCGGAATTTTCCCCAAGGCACTATTAGGAATCAAATTTTTTTTAATTTTTTTCTCAATTTTTTTATATTTTTCTCTGAACAAGGATAAAAAAGATGCAACCACAAAAATTGGTACCTACAACTGAGCTGGGATGTGGTCTACAGAAATGCAGCACGTTCTCTGAAAAGCGTGCAAAAAACATTGACAATTTTTTTCTTTTTTACCTGAATTTTTTTTGGCAATTTTGATGAAACCAAACAGGGCGAAGCCAAAGTGGTGAAACAATCTGTTGTTGAGTGTGGGTAATAGTTGCAAGATGAACCTATGCTGATAGAAGAATACATGGAGCTATGGGTAGGCACACAATATGACAGCTAGGATTTGCAATTAACGAATGCAGATTAGTGATTGTTCAATCCGGATCCAAAGTACAAATCACAAGTGCTGGCTAAGACGTGTCGAGACGTAGCGCAACAAGGTGAAAACAAAGGACGATGGATAGAACTCACGGAACAAGCAAATAGTCCGGATTTTTCCTTTTTCCTGAATTTTTCCCAGAATTTTCCAAAAGGCACTAGTAGGAATCAAAAAAAATTTTCACTATTTTTTTATATTTTTCTCTGAACAAGGATAAAAAAGATGCAACCACAAAAATTGGCACCTACAACTGAGGTGGGATGTGGTCTACAGAAATACGGCATGTTCTGTGAAAAGTGTGCAAAAACTTTGACAATTTTTTTCTTTTTTTTCCTGAATTTTTTTGGCAATTTCGATGAAACCAAACAAGGCAAAGCCAAAGTGGTGAAATAATCTGTTGTTGAGCGTGTGTAACAGTTGCAAGATGAACCTGTGTTGACAGAAGAATATGTGAAGCTATGGGTAGGCACACAATATGACAACAAGGATTAGCAATTAACGAATGCAAATTAGTGATTGTTCAATCCGGATCCAAAGTACAAATCACAGGTGCTGGCTAAGACGTGTCGAGACGTTGCGCAACAAGGTGAAAACAACGGACGATGGAGAGAACTCACAGAACAAGCAAATAGTCCAGATTTTTCCTTTTTCCTGAATTTTTCCTGAAATTTCACAAAAGGCACCAGTAGGAATCAAAAAAAAATTATTTTTTCACTATTTTTTTATATTTTTCTTTGAACAAGGATAAAAAAAACATGCAACCACAAAAATTGGCACCTACAACTGAGGTGGGATGTGGTCTACAGAAATATAGCACGTTCTTTGAAAAGCGTGCAAAAACTTTAACAAATTTTTTATTTATTTTCCTGAATTTTTTTGGCAATTTTGATGAAACCGAACAGGGCAAAGCCAAAGTGGTGAAATAATCTATTGTTGAGCGTGGGTAACAGTTGCAAGATGAACCTGTGCTCATAGAAGAATATGTGGAGCTATGGGTCGGCACACAATATGACAGCAAGGATTAGCAATTAACGAATGCAGATTAGCGATTGTTCAATCCGGTCCAAAGTACAAATCACAGGTGCTGGCTAAGACATGTCGAGACGTAGCGCAACAACGTGAAAACAAAGGAGATGGAAAGAACTCACAGAACAAGCAAATAGTCCAGATTTTTCCTTTTTCCTGAATTTTCCCCAGAATTTTCCAAAAGGCACTAGTAGGAGTCAAATTTTTTTATTTTTTCACTATTTTTTTATATTTTTACCTAAACAAGGATAAAAAAATGCAACCACAAAAAATGGCACCTACAACTGAGGTGGGATGTGGTCTATAGAAATACAGCACGTTCTCTGAAAAGCGTGCAAAAACTTTGACAATTTTTTTCTTTATTTTCGTGATTTTTTTGGCAATTTTGATGAAACCAAATAGGGGAAAGCCAAAGTGGTGAAACAATCTGTTGTTGAGCGTGGGTAATAGTTGCAAGGTGAACCTGTGCTGACAGAAGAATATGTGGAGCTATGGGTAGGCACACAATATGACAGCAAGGATTGGTAATTAACGAATGCAGATTAGTGATTGATCAATCCGGATCCAAAGTACCAATCACAGGTGCTGGCTAAGACGTGTCGAGACGTAGCGCAACAAGGTGAAAACAAAGGACGATGGAAAGAACTCACAGAACAAGCAAATAGTCCGGATTTTTCCTTTTTCCTGAAATTTTCCCAGAATTTTCCAAAAGGCACTAGTAGGAATCAAAAAAAATTTCACTATTTTTTTATATTTTTCTCTGAACAAGGATAAAAAAGATGCAACCACAAAAACTGGCACCTAAAACTGAGGTGGGATGTGGTCTACAGAAATACATCACGTTCTGTGAAAAGCATGCAGAAACTTTGACAAATTTTTTCTTTTTTTTTCCTGAATTTTTTTGGCAATTTTGATGAAACCAAACAGGGCAAAGCCAAAGTGGTGAAATAATCCGTTGTTGAGCGTGTGTAACAGTTGCAAGATGAACCTGTGCTGATAGAAGAATATGTGGAGCTATGGGTAGACACACAATATGACAGCAAGGATTAGCAATTAACTAATGCAAATTAGTGATTGTTCAATCCGGATCCAAAGTACAAATCACAGATGCTGCCTAAGTGAAAGCTCTATGTTTGGTGTTGGTAATTAGTTACAATGCCTAAGTACTAATCCTATGCCTAAGTTGTATGTAGCATATGAGGATTAGTACATTCCAAGGTTGGTGGCAAGATGGACATGGTGATCATGATGGCCACACTTGGATTTGGACGCAATCCTACGTGATCAAGGCAAAGGTATATGCTTAAGGGTTGTGTTTTAGTAACCAAGACACCTAGTGGGTGTGGTTACATTATAGGATAGATAGCCGTACTATAAAGAGGGGAATGACGCGGCTATTAAACTCCTAAGTGCCTCTAGGTGTGCATTTCATAATCATATGCATTTGGATAGAACTAATAACGCCTCGAAAAATGATTGTGAAAATGCTAACACACGTGCACATGGTGATGATCACTTGGTGATGTTAGCACGTTTGCGAAGGCGGTGGAGTTTGAGCGGTAGAGAGGGTTTGGATTCAGGCGTTTTCGAGGAGTTGAAATGCCTATTTTCCACTATGCCGGAAGTCGGAAAAAGAAATGGAGGCGAACGGAGGTCATAGTGGTGACCAGACGCTGGACCGGACGCGGTCACTGTTTGACCGGACGCGTCCGGTCAGCGTTCAGCGTCTGCATGTATTTCAGTTGGCTGATCGGATGCGCAGCGCGTCCGGTCATAGTCGACCGGACGCGTCCGGTCGATCAGGGAGCTTACTGGACTCCAACCGGATGCTGGCACTGTGGCGTCCGGTCAGTTCTCTTACGCGTCCGGTCGTCATTTCGTTAGAGCGCTGCTCTGGCTTGACCAGCGCGTCCGGTCCATTACGGGACCGGCGCGTCCGGTCGTGACCAGCGCGTCCGGTCGTTGCGACCAGCGCGTCCGGTCGGTGGTTCGCGAAAGAGCCGTTGTGCGATCGGCGCGTCCGGTCAGTTGGACCAGCGCGTCCGATCAGCGCGACTTCGGCTGTTTCAAGTTCCTAACGGCTATATTCGAAGGGGTACGTCTATAAATACTCGTTGGTCGGCTCAAGGCTCTCTCTCTTGGACATTTGACATACTTGTGAGCACTTTGAGCTAAGCAACTCCCCTCCCACTCATCTCTCTTGCTTCTTTGCATATTCGAAGTGAGATTGAGTGATCCAAGTGCATTTGCATTGTGAGATAGCATCTAGTTGGCACTTGGTGGTTGATTTGCTGCGGGATTCTTATTTCTCTTGGTGGTTGCCGCCACCTAGACGGCTTGGAGCAGCTTGGAGGCGTTGGCAAGAGTTGGTGATTGTTCTTGGCCACCTCCGGTGATTGTGAGGGGTTTGTGCCTACCTCGGCGAAGCGCCAAAGGCAACGTTAGTGGATTGCTCGTGTCATTTGCAACCTTTTGCCATTTGGTAGGTTCTTGTGGCGCCTTTTGAGAGGCTCGGTGTGAGACCGATTAGCCACCGAACCACGTGGTAAAGAGGGACACAACGGGGACTAGCGTGCCGACAAGCACGTGAACCTCGGGATAAATCTTTGTGTCATCATTCTTATTATGATTGATCGATCCTGGTGGTTGTGTATTGTGGAATTCATCTCTTAATCTTATTGTTTGGTTGGCTCAATACTTCGCCCCTCGGTGATACCCTTCTAACTCTCTCTTGTATTATTTTCTTAGTCACTTTGCTAGAGTAGCTCTTTTGTGTAGCTTGCTAGTTATAGTTTCCTTCTCGGTTTGACTTGTGTGATTGAGTGCAAATATACTAGAATTGTGAATTGGATAGGTGGCTTGCAAACACCCCGTAGGCTAAGCAAAACATGCATCTCGCTATTTGTTATATTGATAAACTTGTTTAGCTTGTCTTTGTAGAAATTTTTAAAAGGCTATTCACCCCCCCTCTAGCCATCTCGACCTTTCACTAAGACATGTCGAGATGTAGCGCAACAAGGTGAAAACAAAGGACGATGGAGAGAACTCACAGAACACGCAAATAGTCCAGATTTTTCCTTTTTCCTGAATTTTTCCCGAAATTTCAAAAAAGGCACCAGTAGGAATCAAATTTTTTTATTTTTCACTACTTTTTTATATTTTTCTCTGAACAAGGATAAAAAAAGATGCAACCACAAAAATTGGCACCTACAACTGAGGTGGGATGTGGTCTATAGAAATACAGCACGTTCTCTGAAAAGCGTGCAAAAACTTTGACAATTTTTCTTTTTTTCCTAAATTTTTTTTGGCAATTTTGATGAAACCAAACAGGGCAAAGCCAAAGTGGTGAAACAATCTGTTGTTGAGCGTGGGTAACAGTTGCAAGATGAACCTGTGCTGACAGAAGAATATGTGGAGCTATGGGTAGGCAGGCAATATGACAGCAAGGATTAGCAATTAATGAATGCAGATTAGCGATTGTTCAATCCGGATCCAAAGTACAAATCACAGGTGTCGGCTAAGATGTGTCGAGACGTAGCGTAACAAGGTGAAAACAAAGGACGATGGAAAGAACTCACAGAAAAAGCAAATAGTCCGGATTTTTCCTTTTTCTGAATTTTTCCTGGAATTTTCCAAAAGGCACTAGTAGGAATCAATTTTTTTTAATTTTTTTATATTTTTCTCTGAACAAGGATAAAAAAAGATGCAACCACAAAAATTGGCGCCTACAACTGAGGTGGGATGTGGTCTACAAAAATACAGCACGTTCTCTGAAAAGCGTGCAAAAACTTTGATAATTTTTTTCTTTATTTTCCTGAATTTTTTTGGCAATTTTGATGAAACCAAACAGGGCAAAGCCAAAGTGGTGAAATAATCTGTTGTTGAGCGTGGGTAACAGTTGCAAGATGAACCTGTGCTGACAGAAGAATATGTGGAGCTATGGGTAGGCACAAAATATGACAGCAAGGATTAGCAATTAACGAATGCAGATTACTGATTGTTCAATCCGGATCCAATTTACAAATCATAGGTGCTGCCTAAGACGTGTCGAGACGTAGTGCAACATGGTGAAAACAAAGGAGATGGAAAGAACTCACAGAAAAAGCAAATAGTCCGGATTTTTCCTTTTTCTGAATTTTTCCCGAAATTTTCCAAAAGACACTAGTAAGAATCAATTTTTTTTTAATTTTTTTCATAATTTTTTTATATTTTTCTCTGAACAAGGATAAAAAAAGATACAACCACAAAAATTGGCACCTACAACTGAGGTGGGATGTGGTCTACATAAATACAGCACGTTCTCTAAAAAGCGTGCAAAAATTTTGACAATTTTTTTCTTTATTTTCCTGAATTTTTTTAGCAATTTTGACGAAACCAAACAGGGCAAAGCCAAAGTGGTGAAATAATCTGTTGTTGAGGGTGGGTAACAGTTGCAAGATGAACCTGTGCTGACAGAAGAATATGTGGAGCTATGGGTAGGCACAAAATGTGACAGCAAGGATTAGCAATTAACGTATGCAGATTAGTGATTGTTCAATCCGGATCCAATGTACAAATCATAGGTGCTGCCTAAGACGTGTCGAGACGTAGCGCAACAAGGTGAAAACAAAGGAGATGGAAAGAACTCCCAGAAAAAGCAAATAGTCCGGATTTTTCCTTTTTCTTGAATTTTTCCCAGAATTTTCCCAAAGGCACTAGTAGGAATCAACATTTTTTTAATTTTTTTCACAATTTTTTTATATTTTTCTCTGAACAAGGATAAAAAAGATGCAACCAAAAAAATTGGCACCTACAACTGAGGTGGGATGTGGTCTATAGAAATACAGCACGTTCTGTGAAAAGTGTGCAAAAACTTTGACAATTTTTTTCTTTTTTCCTGATTTTTTTTGACAATTTCGATGAAACCAAACAGGGCAAAGCCAAAGTGGTGAAATAATCTGTTGTTGAGCATGTGTAACAGTTGCAAGATGAACCTGTGTTGACAGAAGAATATGTGAAGCTATGGGTAGGCACACAATATGACAGCAAGGATTAGCAATTAACGAATGCAAATTAGTGATTGTTCAATCCGGATCCAAAGTACAAATCACAGGTGCTGGCTAAGACGTGTCGAGACGTTGCGCAACAAGGTGAAAACAACGGACGATGGAGAGAACTCACAGAACAAGCAAATAGTCCATATTTTTCCTATTTCCTGAATTTTTCCTGAAATTTCACAAAAGGCACGAGTGGGAATCAAAAAAAAATTATTTTTTCACTATTTTTTTTTTATATTTTTTTCTGAACAAGGATAAAAAAACATGTAACCACAAAAATTGGCACCTACAACTGAGGTGGGATGTGGTCTACAGAAATATAGCACGTTCTTTGAAAAGCGTGCAAAAACTTTGACAAATTTTTTATTTATTTTCCTGAATTTTTTTGGCAATTTTGATGAAACCGAACAGGGCAAAGCCAAAGTGGTGAAATAATCTATTGTTGAGCGTGGGTAACAGTTGCAAGATGAACCTGTGCTCAAAGAAGAATATGTGGAGCTATGGGTCGGCACACAATATGACAGCAAGGATTAGCAATTAACGAATGCAGATTAGCGATTGTTCAATCCGGATCCAAAGTACAAATCACAGGTGCTGGCTAAGACATGTCGAGACGTAGCGCAACAAGGTGAAAACAAAGGAGATGGAAAGAACTCACAGAACAAGCAAATAGTCTAGATTTTTCCTTTTTCCTGAATTTTCCAAAAGGCACTAGTCGGAGTCAAATTTTTTTTTATTTTTTCACTATTTTTTTTATATTTTTACCTAAACAAGGATAAAAAAATGCAACCACAAAAATTGGCACCTACAACTGAGGTGGGATATGGTCTACGGAAATACAGCACGTTCTCTGAATAGCGTGTAAAAACTTTGACAATTTTTTTCTTTATTTTCGTGATTTTTTTGGCAATTTTGATGAAACCAAATAGTGGAAAGCCAAAGTGGTGAAACAATCTGTTGTTGAGCGTGGGTAATAGTTGCAAGGTGAACCTGTGCTGACAGAAGAATATGTGGAGCTATGGGTAGGCACACAATATGACAGCAAGGATTGGTAATTAACGAATGCAGATTAGTGATTGATCAATCCGGATCCAAAGTACAAATCACAGGTGCTGGCTAAGATGTGTTGAGACGTAGCGCAACAAGGTGAAAACAAAGGACGATGGAAAGAACTCACAGAACAAGCAAATAGTCCGGATTTTTCCTTTTTCCTGAAATTTTCCCGGAATTTTCCAAAAGGCACTAGTAGGAATTAAAAAAATTCACTATTTTTTTATATTTTTCTCTGAACAAGGATAAAAAAGATGCAACCACAAAAATTGGCACCTACAACTGAGGTGGGATGTGGTCTACAGAAATACATCACGTTCTCTGAAAAGCGTGCAAAAACTTTGACAATTTTTTTCTTTTTTTTCCTGAATTTTTTTGGCAATTTTGGTGAAACCAAACAGGGTAAAGCCAAAGTGGTGAAATAATCCGTTGTTGAGCGTGTGTAACAGTTGCAAGATGAACCTGTGCTGACAGAAGAATATGTGGAGCTATGGATAGACACACAATATGACAGCAAGGATTAGCAATTAACTAATGCAAATTAGTGATTGTTCAATCCGGATCCAAAGTACAAATCTCAGATGCTGCCTAAGACATGTCGAGACGTAGCGCAACAAGGTGAAAATAAAGGACGATGGAGAGAACTCACAGAACAAGCAAATAGTCCAGATTTTTCCTTTTTCCTGAATTTTTCCCGAAATTTCACAAAAGGCACGAGTAGGAATCAAAATTTTTTATTTTTTCACTACTTTTTTATATTTTTCTCTGAACAAGGATAAAAAAAGATGCAACCACAAAAATTGGCACCTACAACTGAGGTGGGATGTGGTCTACAGAAATACAACACGTTCTCTGAAAAGCGTGCAAAAACTTTGACAATTTTTCTTTTTTTCCTGAATTTTTTTTAGCAATTTTGATGAAACCAAACAGGGCAAAGCCAAAGTGGTGAAACAATCTGTTGTTGAGCGTGGGTAACAGTTGCAAGATGAACCTGTGCTGACAGAAGAATATGTGGAGCTATGGGTATGCAGGCAATATGACAGCAAGGATTAGCAATTAATGAATGCAGATTAGCGATTGTTCAATCCGGATCCAAAGTACAAATCATAGGTGCTGGATAAGATGTGTCGAGACGTAGCGCAACAAGGTGAAAACAAAGGACGATGGAAAGAACTCACAGAAAAAGCAAATAGTCCAGATTTTTCCTTTTTCCTGAATTTTTCCCGGAATTTTCTAAAAGGCACTAGTAGGAATCAAATTTTTTTTTAATTTTTTTCATCATTTTTTTTATTTTCATCTGAACAAGGATAAAAAAAGATGCAACCACAAAAATTGGCACCTACAACTGAGGTGGGATGTGGTCTACAGAAATACAACACGTTCTCTGAAAAGCGTGCAAAAACTTTGACAATTTTTTTTTATTTTCCTGAATTTTTTTGGCAATTTCGATGAAACCAAATAGGGCAATGCCAAAGTGGTGAAATAATCTATTGTTGAGCGTGGGTAACAGTTGCAAGATGAACCTGTGTTGACAGAAGAATATGTGAAGCTATGGGTAGGCACACAATATGACAGCAAGGATTAGCAATTAACGAATGCAAATTAGTGATTGTTCAATCCGGATCCAAAGTACAAATCACAGGTGCTGGCTAAGACGTGTCGAGACGTTGCGCAACAAGGTGAAAACAACGGACGATGGAGAGAACTCACAGAACAAGCAAATAGTCCATATTTTTCCTATTTCCTGAATTTTTCCTGAAATTTCACAAAAGGCACGAGTAGGAATCAAAAAAAATATTTTTTTACTATTTTTTTTTATATTTTTCTCTGAACAAGGATAAAAAAACAAGCAACCACAAAAATTGGCACCTACAACTGAGGTGGGATGTGGTCTACAGAAATATAGCACGTTCTTTGAAAAGCGTGCAAAAACTTTGACAAATTTTTTATTTATTTTCCTGAATTTTTTTGGCAATTTTGATGAAACCGAACAGGGCAAAGCCAAAGTGGTGAAATAATCTATTGTTGAGCGTGGGTAACAGTTGCAAGATGAACCTGTGCTCAAAGAAGAATATGTGGAGCTATGGGTCAGCACACAATATGACAGCAAGGATTAGCAATTAACGAATGCAGATTAGCGATTGTTCAATCCGGATCCAAAGTACAAATCACAGGTGCTGGCTAAGACATGTCGAGACGTAGCGCAACAAGATGAAAACAAAGGAGATGGAAAGAACTCACAGAACAAGCAAATAGTCCAAATTTTTCCTTTTTCCTGAATTTTCCAAAAGGCACTAGTAGGAGTCAAATTTTTTTTTTATTTTTTCACTATTTTTTTTATATTTTTACCTAAACAAGGATAAAAAAATGCAACCACAAAAATTGGCACCTACAACTGAGGTGGGATGTGGTCTACGGAAATACAGCACATTCTCTGAATAGCGTGCAAAAACTTTGACAATTTTTTTCTTTATTTTCGTGATTTTTTTGGCAATTTTGATGAAACCAAATAGCGGAAAGCCAAAGTGGTGAAACAATCTGTTGTTGAGCGTGGGTAATAGTTGCAAGGTGAACCTGTGCTGACAGAAGAATATGTGGAGCTATGGGTAGCCACACAATATGACAGCAAGGATTGGTAACTAACGAATGCAGATTAGTGATTGATCAATCCGGATCCAAAGTACAAATCACAGGTGCTGGCTAAGATGTGTCGAGACGTAGCGCAACAAGGTGAAAACAAAGGACGATGGAAATAACTCACAGAACAAGCAAATAGTCCGGATTTTTCCTTTTTCCTGAAATTTTCCCGGAATTTTCCAAAAGGCACTAGTAGGAATTAAAAAAAAATTTCACTATTTTTTTATATTTTTCTCTGAACAAGGATAAAAAAGATGCAACCACAAAAATTGGCACCTACAACTGAGGTGGGATGTGGTCTACAAAAATACATCACGTTCTGTGAAAAGCGTGCAAAAACTTTGACAATTTTTTTCTTTTTTTTCCTGAATTTTTTTTGGCAATTTTGGTGAAACCAAACAGGGCAAAGCCAAAGTGGTGAAATAATCCGTTGTTGAGCGTGTGTAACAGTTGCAAGATGAACCTGTGCTGACAGAAGAATATGTGGAGCTATGGATAGACACACAATATGACAGCAAGGATTAGCAATTAACTAATGCAAATTAGTGATTGTTCAATCCGGATCCAAAGTACAAATCACAGATGCTGCCTAAGACATGTCGAGACGTAGCGCAACAAGGTGAAAATAAAGGATGATGGAGAGAACTCACAGAACAAGCAAATAGTCTAGATTTTTCCTTTTTCCTGAATTTTTCCCGAAATTTCACAAAAGGCACCAGTAGGAATCAAAATTTTTTATTTTTTCACTACTTTTTTATATTTTTCTCTGAACAAGGATAAAAAAAGATGCAACCACAAAAATTGGCACCTACAACTGAGGTGGGATGTGGTCTACAGAAATACAACACGTTCTCTGAAAAGCGTGCAAAAACTTTGATAATTTTTCTTTTTTTCCTGAATTTTTTTTAGCAATTTTGATGAAACCAAACAGGGCAAAGCCAAAGTGGTGAAACAATCTATTGTTGAGCGTGGGTAACAGTTGCAAGATGAACCTGTGCTGACAGAAGAATATGTGGAGCTATGGGTATGCAGGCAATATGACAGCAAGGATTAGCAATTAATGAATGCAGATTAGCGATTGTTCAATCCGGATCCAAAGTACAAATCATAGGTGCTGGATAAGATGTGTCGAGACGTAGCGCAACAAGGTGAAAACAAAGGACGATGGAAAGAACTCACAGAAAAAGCAAATAGTCCGGATTTTTCCTTTTTCCTGAATTTTTTCCGGAATTTTCTAAAAGGCACTAGTAGGAATCAATTTTTTTTTAATTTTTTTCATCATTTTTTTTATTTTCCTCTGAACAAGGATAAAAAAAGATGCAACCACAAAAATTGGCACCTACAACTGAGGTGGGATGTGGTCTACAGAAATACAGCACGTTCTCTGAAAAGCGTGCAAAAACTTTGACAATTTTTTTTTTATTTTCCTGAATTTTTTTGGCAATTTTGATGAAACCAAACAGGGCAATGCCAAAGTGGTGAAATAATCTATTGTTGAGCGTGGGTAACAGTTGCAAGATGAACCTGTGCTCGTAGAAGAATATGTGGAGCTATGGGTAGGCACACAATAGGACAACAAGGATTAGCAATTAACGAATGCAGATTAGCGATTGTTCAATCCGGATCCAAAGTACAAATCACAGGTGCTAGCTAAGACGTGTCGAGACGTAGCGCAACAAGGTAAAAACAAAGCAGATGGAAAGAACTCACAGAACAAACAAATAGTCCAGATTTTTCCTTTTTCCTGAATTTTCCCCAGAATTTTCCAAAAGGCACTAGTAGGAATCAATTTTTTTTATTTTTTCACTATTTTTTTTATATTTTTCCCTAAACAAAGATAAAAAAGATGCAACCACAAAAATTGGCACCTACAACTGAGGTGGGATGTGGTCTACAGAAATACATCACGTTCTGTGAAAAGCGTGCAAAAACTTTGACAATTTTTTTCTTTTTTTTTCCTGAATTTTTTTGGCAATTTTGGTGAAACCAAACAGGGCAAAGCCAAAGTGGTGAAATAATCCGTTGTTGAGCGTGTGTAACAGTTGCAAGATGAACCTGTACTGACAGAAGAATATGTGGAGCTATGGATAGACACACAATATGACAGCAAGGATTAGCAATTAACTAATGCAAATTAGTGATTGTTCAATCCGGATCCAAAGTACAAATCCCAGATGCTGCCTAAGACATGTCGAGACGTAGCGCAACAAGGTGAAAATAAAGGACGATGGAGAGAACTCACAGAACAAGCAAATAGTCCAGATTTTTCCTTTTTCCTGAATTTTTCCCGAAATTTCACAAAAGGCACCAGTAGGAATCAAAATTTTTTATTTTTTCACTACTTTTTTATATTTTTCTCTGAACAAGGATAAAAAAAGATGCAACCACAAAAATTGGCACCTACAACTGAGGTGGGATGTGGTCTACAGAAATACAGCACGTTCTCTGAAAAGCGTGCAAAAACTTTGACAATTTTTCTTTTTTTCCTGAATTTTTTTAGCAATTTTGATGAAACCAAACAGGGCAAAGCCAAAGTGGTGAAACAATCTGTTGTTGAGCGTGGGTAACAGTTGCAAGATGAACCTGTGCTGACAGAAGAATATGTGGAGCTATGGGTAGGCAGGCAATATGACAGCAAGGATTAGCAATTAATGAATGCAGATTAGCGGTTGTTCAATCCGGATCCAAAGTACAAATCATAGGTGCTGGATAAGATGTGTCGAGACGTAGCGCAACAAGGTGAAAACAAAGGACGATGGAAAGAACTCACAGAAAAAGCAAATAGTCCGGATTTTTCCTTTTTCCTGAATTTTTCCCGGAATTTTCTAAAAGGCACTAGTAGGAATCAAATTTTTTTTAATTTTTTTCATTATTTTTTTTATTTTCCTCTGAACAAGGATAAAAAAGATGCAACCACAAAAATTGGCACCTACAACTGAGGTGGGATGTGGTCTACAGAAATACAGCACGTTCTCTGAAAAGCGTGCAAAAACTTTGACAATTTTTTTTTATTTTCCTGAATTTTTTTGGCAATTTTGATGAAACCAAACAGGGCAATGCCAAAGTGGTGAAATAATCTATTGTTGAGCGTGTGTAACAGTTGCAAGATGAACCTGTACTGACAGAAGAATATGTGGAGCTATGGATAGACACACAATATGACAGCAAGGATTAGCAATTAACTAATGCAAATTAGTGATTGTTCAATCCGGATCCAAAGTACAAATCCCAGATGCTGCCTAAGACATGTCGAGACGTAGCGCAACAAGGTGAAAATAAAGGACGATGGAGAGAACTCACAGAACAAGCAAATAGTCCAGATTTTTCCTTTTTCCTGAATTTTTCCCGAAATTTCACAAAAGGCACCAGTAGGAATCAAAATTTTTTATTTTTTCACTACTTTTTATATTTTTCTCTGAACAAGGATAAAAAAAGATGCAACCACAAAAATTGGCACCTACAACTGAGGTGGGATGTGGTCTACAGAAATACAGCACGTTCTCTAAAAAGCGTGCAAAAACTTTGACAATTTTTCTTTTTTTCCTGAATTTTTTTAGCAATTTTGATGAAACCAAACAGGGCAAAGCCAAAGTGGTGAAACAATCTGTTGTTGAGCGTGGGTAACAGTTGCAAGATGAACCTGTGCTGACAGAAGAATATGTGGAGCTATGGGTAGGCAGGCAATATGACAGCAAGGATTAGCAATTAATGAATGCAGATTAGCGATTGTTCAATCCGGATCCAAAGTACAAATCATAGGTGCTGGATAAGATGTGTCGAGACGTAGCGCAACAAGGTGAAAACAAAGGACGATGGAAAGAACTCACAGAAAAAGCAAATAGTCCAGATTTTTCCTTTTTCCTGAATTTTTCTCGGAATTTACTAAAAGGCACTAGTAGGAATCAAATTTTTTTTAATTTTTTTCATCATTTTTTTATTTTCCTCTGAACAAGGATAAAAAAAGATGCAACCACAAAAATTGGCACCTACAACTGAGGTGGGATGTGGTCTACAGAAATACAGCACGTTCTCTGAAAAGCGTGCAAAAACTTTGACAATTTTTTTTTATTTTCCTGAATTTTTTTGGCAATTTTGATGAAACCAAACAGGGCAATGCCAAAGTGGTGAAATAATCTATTGTTGAGCGTGGGTAACAGTTGCAAGATGAACCTGTGCTCGTAGAAGAATATGTGGAGCTTGGGTAGGCACACAATAGGACAACAAGGATTAGCAATTAACGAATGCAGATTAGCGATTGTTCAATCCGGATCCAAAGTACAAATCACAGGTGCTGGCTAAGACGTGTCGAGACGTAGCGCAACAAGGTAAAAACAAAGCAGATGGAAAGAACTCACAGAACAAACAAATAGTCCAGATTTTTCCTTTTTAATGAATTTTCCCCAGAATTTTCCAAAAGGCACTAGTAGGAATCAATTTTTTTTATTTTTTCACTATTTTTTTTATATTTTTCCCTAAACAATGATAAAAAAGATGCAACCACAAAAATTGGCACCTACAACTGAGGTGGGATGTGGTCTACAGAAATACATCACGTTCTGTGAAAAGCGTGCAAAAACTTTGATAATTTTTTTCTTTTTTTTCCTAAATTTTTTTGGCAATTTTGGTGAAACCAAACAGGGCAAAGCCAAAGTGGTGAAATAATCCGTTGTTGAGCGTGTGTAACAGTTGCAAGATGAACCTGTGCTGATAGAAGAATATGTGGAGCTATGGATAGACACACAATATGACAGCAAGGATTAGCAATTAACTAATGCAAATTAGTGATTGTTCAATCTGGATCCAAAGTACAAATCACAGATGCTGCCTAAGACATGTCGAGACGTAGCGCAACAAGGTGAAAATAAAGGACGATGGAGAGAACTCACAGAACAAGCAAATAGTCCAGATTTTTCCTTTTTCCTGAATTTTTCCCGAAATTTCACAAAAGGCACCAGTAGGAATCAAAATTTTTTATTTTTTCACTACTTTTTCATATTTTTCTCTGAACAAGGATAAAAAAAGATGCAACCACAAAAATTGGCACCTACAACTGAGGTGGGATGTGGTCTACAGAAATACAGCACGTTCTCTGAAAAGCGTGCAAAAACTTTGACAATTTTTCTTTTTTTCCTGAATTTTTTTTAGCAATTTTGATGAAACCAAACAGGGCAAAGCCAAAGTGGTGAAACAATCTGTTGTTGAGCGTGGGTAACAGTTGCAAGATGAACCTGTGCTGACAGAAGAATATGTGGAGCTATGGGTAGGCAGGCAATATGACAGCAAGGATTAGCAATTAATGAATGCAGATTAGCGGTTGTTCAATCCGGATCCAAAGTACAAATCATAGGTGCTGGATAAGATGTGTCGAGACATAGCGCAACAAGGTGAAAACAAAGGACGATGGAAAGAACTCACAGAAAAAGCAAATAGTCCGGATTTTTCCTTTTTCCTGAATTTTTCCCGGAATTTTCTAAAAGGCACTAGTAGGAATCAAATTTTTTTTAATTTTTTTCATTATTTTTTTATTTTCCTCTGAACAAGGATAAAAAAGATGCAACCACAAAAATTGGCACCTACAACTGAGGTGGGATGTGGTCTACAGAAATACAGCACGTTCTCTGAAAAGCGTGCAAAAACTTTGACAATTTTTTTTTATTTTCCTGAATTTTTTTGGCAATTTTGATGAAACCAAACAGGGCAATGCCAAAGTGGTGAAATAATCTATTGTTGAGCGTGGGTAACAGTTGCAAGATGAACCTGTGCTCGTAGAAGAATATATGGAGCTATGGGTAGGCACACAATAGGACAACAAGGATTAGCAATTAACAAATGCAGATTAGCGATTGTTCAATCCGGATCCAAAGTACAAATCACAGGTGCTGGCTAAGACGTGTCGAGACGTAGCGCAACAAGGTAAAAACAAAGCAGAGGGAAAGAACTCACAGAACAAACAAATAGTCCAGATTTTTCCTTTTTAATGAATTTTCCCCAGAATTTTCCAAAAGGCACTAGTAGGAATCAATTTTTTTTATTTTTTCACTATTTTTTTATATTTTTCCCTAAACAAAGATAAAAAAGATGCAACCACAAAAATTGGCACCTACAACTGAGGTGGGATGTGGTCTACAGAAATACATCACGTTCTGTGAAAAGCGTGCAAAAACTTTGATAATTTTTTTCTTTTTTTTCCCTGAATTTTTTTGGCAATTTTGGTGAAACCAAACAGGGCAAAGCCAAAGTGGTGAAATAATCCGTTGTTGAGCGTGTGTAACAGTTGCAAGATGAACCTGTGCTGACAGAAGAATATGTGGAGCTATGGATAGACACACAATATGACAGCAAGGATTAGCAATTAACTAATGCAAATTAGTGATTGTTCAATCTGGATCCAAAGTACAAATCACAGATGCTGCCTAAGACATGTCGAGACGTAGCGCAACAAGGTGAAAATAAAGGACGATGGAGAGAACTCACAGAACAAGCAAATAGTCCAGATTTTTCCTTTTTTCTGAATTTTCCCGAAATTTCACAAAAGGCACCAATAGGAATCAAAATTTTTTATTTTTTCACTACTTTTTTATATTTTTCTCTGAACAAGGATAAAAAAAGATGCAACCACAAAAATTGGCACCTACAACTAAGGTGGGATGTGGTCTACAGAAATACAGCACGTTCTCTGAAAAGCGTGCAAAAACTTTGACAATTTTTCTTTTTTTCCTGAATTTTTTTTAGCAATTTTGATGAAACCAAACAGGGCAAAGCCAAAGTGGTGAAACAATCTGTTGTTGAGCGTGGGTAACAGTTGCAAGATGAACCTGTGCTGACAGAAGAATATGTGGAGCTATGGGTAGGCAGGCAATATGACAGCAAGGATTAGCAATTAATGAATGCAGATTAGCGGTTGTTCAATCCGGATCCAAAGTACAAATCATAGGTGCTGGATAAGATGTGTCGAGACGTAGCGCAACAAGGTGAAAACAAAGGACGATGGAAAGAACTCACAGAAAAAGCAAATAGTCCGGATTTTTCCTTTTTCCTGAATTTTTCCCGGAATTTTCTAAAAGGCACTAGTAGGAATCAAATTTTTTTTAATTTTTTTCATTATTTTTTTTATTTTCCTCTGAACAAGGATAAAAAAGATGCAACCACAAAAATTGGCACCTACAACTGAGGTGGGATGTGGTCTACAGAAATACAGCACGTTCTCTGAAAAGCGTGCAAAAACTTTGACAATTTTTTTTTTATTTTCCTGAATTTTTTTGGCAATTTTGATGAAACCAAACAGGGCAATGCCAAAGTGGTGAAATAATCTATTGTTGAGCGTGGGTAACAGTTGCAAGATGAACCTGTGCTCGTAGAAGAATATGTGGAGCTATGGGTAGGCACACAATAGGACAACAAGGATTAGCAATTAACGAATGCAGATTAGCGATTGTTCAATCCGGATCCAAAGTACAAATCACAGGTGCTGGCTAAGACGTGTCGAGACGTAGCGCAACAAGGTAAAAACAAAGCAGATGGAAAGAACTCACAGAACAAACAAATAGTCCAGATTTTTCCTTTTTCCTGAATTTTCCCCAGAATTTTCCAAAAGGCACTAGTAGGAATCAATTTTTTTATTTTTTCACAATTTTTTTATATTTTTCCCTAAACAAAGATAAAAAAGATGCAACCACAAAAATTGGCATCTACAACTGAGGTGGGATGTGGTCTACAGAAATACATCACGTTCTATGAAAAGCGTGCAAAAACATTGACAATTTTTTTCTTTTTTTTTCCTGAATTTTTTTGGCAATTTTTGTGAAACCAAACAGGGCAAAGCCAAAGTGGTGAAATAATCCGTTGTTGAGCGTGTGTAACAGTTGCAAGATGAACCTGTGCTGACAGAAGAATATGTGGAGCTATGGATAGACACACAATATGACAGCAAGGATTAGCAATTAACTAATGCAAATTAGTGATTGTTCAATCCGGATCCAAAGTACAAATCACAGATGCTGCCTAAGACATGTCGAGACGTAGCGCAATAAGGTGAAAATAAAGGACGATGGAGAGAACTCACAGAACAAGCAAATAGTCCGGATTTTTCCTTTTTCCTGAATTTTTCCCGAAATTTCACAAAAGGCACCAGTAGGAATCAAAATTTTTTATTTTTTCACTACTTTTTTATATTTTTCTCTGAACAAGGATAAAAAAAGATGCAACCACAAAAATTGGCACCTACAACTGAGGTGGGATGTGGTCTACAGAAATACAGCACGTTCTCTGAAAAGCGTGCAAAAACTTTGATAATTTTTCTTTTTTTCCTGAATTTTTTTTAGCAATTTTGATGAAACCAAACAGGGCAAAGCCAAAGTGGTGAAACAATCTGTTGTTGAGCGTGGGTAACAGTTGCAAGATGAACCTGTGCTGACAGAAGAATATGTGGAGCTATGGGTAGGCAGGCAATATGACAGCAAGGATTAGCAATTAATGAATGCAGATTAGCGATTGTTCAATCCGGATCCAAAGTATAAATCATAGGTGCTGGATAAGATGTGTCGAGACGTAGCGCAACAAGGTGAAAACAAAGGACGATGGAAAGAACTCACAGAAAAAGCAAATAGTCCGGATTTTTCCTTTTTCCTGAATTTTTCCCGGAATTTTCTAAAAGGCACTAGTAGGAATCAAATTTTTTTTAATTTTTTTCATTATTTTTTTTATTTTCCTCTGAACAAGGATAAAAAAGATGCAACCACAAAAATTGGCACCTACAACTGAGGTGGGATGTGGTCTACAGAAATACAGCACGTTCTCTGAAAAGCGTGCAAAAACTTTGACAATTTTTTTTTATTTTCCTGAATTTTTTTGGCAATTTTGATGAAACCAAACAGGGCAATGCTAAAGTGGTGAAATAATCTATTGTTGAGCGTGGGTAACAGTTGCAAGATGAACCTGTGCTCGTAGAAGAATATGTGGAGCTATGGGTAGGCACACAATAGGACAACAAGGATTAGCAATTAACGAATGCAGATTAGCGATTGTTCAATCCGGATCCAAAGTACAAATCACAGGTGCTGGCTAAGACGTGTCGAGATGTAGCGCAACAAGGTAAAAACAAAGCAGATGGAAAGAACTCACAGAACAAACAAATAGTCCAGATTTTTCCTTTTTCCTGAATTTTCCCCAGAATTTTCCAAAAGGCACTAGTAGGAATCAATTTTTTTTATTTTTTCACTATTTTTTTTATATTTTTCCCTAAACAAAGATAAAAAAGATGCAACCACAAAAATTGGCACCTACAACTGAGGTGGGATGTGGTCTACAGAAATACAGCACGTTCTGTGAAAAGCGTGCAAAAACTTTGACAATTTTTTTCTTTTTTTTTCCTGAATTTTTTTGGCAATTTTTGTGAAACCAAACAGGGCAAAGCCAAAGTGGTGAAATAATCCGTTGTTGAGCGTGTGTAACAGTTGCAAGATGAACCTGTGCTGACAGAAGAATATGTGGAGCTATGGATAGACACACAATATGACAGCAAGGATTAGCAATTAACTAATGCAAATTAGTGATTGTTCAATCCGGATCCAAAGTACAAATCACAGATGCTGCCTAAGACATGTCGAGACGTAGCGCAATAAGGTGAAAATAAAGGACGATGGAGAGAACTCACAGAACAAGCAAATAGTCCGAATTTTTCCTTTTTCCTGAATTTTTCGCGAAATTTCACAAAAGGCACCAGTAGGAATCAAAATTTTTTATTTTTTCACTACTTTTTTATATTTTTCTCCGAATAAGGATAAAAAAAGATGCAACCACAAAAATTGGCACCTACAACTGAGGTGGGATGTGGTCTACAGAAATACAGCACGTTCTCTGAAAAGCGTGCAAAAACTTTGACAATTTTTCTTTTTTTCCTGAATTTTTTTAGCAATTTTGATGAAACCAAACAGGGCAAAGCCAAAGTGGTGAAACAATCTGTTGTTGAGCGTGGGTAACAGTTGCAAGATGAACCTGTGCTGACAGAAGAATATGTGGAGCTATGGGTAGGCAGGCAATATGACAGCAAGGATTAGCAATTAATGAATGCAGATTAGCGATTGTTCAATCCGGATCCAAAGTACAAATCATAGGTGCTGGATAAGATGTGTCGAGACGTAGCGCAACAAGGTGAAAACAAAGGACGATGGAAAGAACTCACACAAAAAGCAAATCGTCCAGATTTTTCCTTTTTCCTGAATTTTTCCCAGAATTTTCTAAAAGGCACTAGTAGGAATCAATTTTTTTTAAATTTTTTTCATTATTTTTTTATTTTCCTCTGAACAAGGATAAAAAAGATGCAACCTCAAAAATTGGCACCTACAACTGAGGTGGGATGTGGTCTACAGAAATACAGCACGTTCTCTGAAAAGCGTGCAAAAACTTTGACAATTTTTTTTTATTTTCCTGAATTTTTTTGGCAATTTTGATGAAACCAAACAGGGCAATGCCAAAGTGGTGAAATAATCTATTGTTGAGCGTGGGTAACAGTTGCAAGATGAACCTGTGCTCGTAGAAGAATATGTGGAGCTATGGGTAGGCACACAATAGGACAACAAGGATTAGCAATTAACGAATGCAGATTAGCGATTGTTCAATCCGGATCCAAAGTACAAATCACAGGTGCTGGCTAAGACGTGTCGAGACATAGCGCAACAAGGTGAAAACAGAGGAGATGGAAAGAACTCACAGAACAAACAAATAGTCCAGATTTTTCTTTTTTCCTGAATTTTCCCCAGAATTTTCCAAAAGGCACTAGTAGGAATCAAATTTTTTTATTTTTTCACTATTTTTTTTATATTTTTACCTAAACAAAGATAAAAAAACGCAACCACAAAAATTGGCACCTTCAACTAAGGTGGGATGTGGTCTATAGAAATACAGCACGTTCTCTAAAAAGCGTGCAAAAACTTTGACAATTTTTTTCTTTATTTTCATGATTTTTTTGGCAATTTTGATGAAACCAAACAGGGGAAAGCCAAAGTGGTGAAACAATCTGTTGTTGAGCGCGGGTAATAGTTGCAAGATGAACCTGTGCTAACAGAAGAATATGTGGAGCTATGGGTAGGCACACAATATGACAGCAAGGATTGGCAATTAACGAATGCAGATTAGTGATTGATCAATCTGGATCCAAAGTACAAATCACAGGTGCTGGCTAAGACGTGTCGAGACGTAGCCCAATAAGGTGAAAACAAAGGACGATGGAAAGAACTCACAGAACAAGCAAATAGTCCAGATTTTTCCTTTTTCCTGAATTTTTCCCGGAATTTTCCAAAATGCACTAGTAGGAATCAAAAAAAAAAATTTCACTATTTTTTTATATTTTTCTCTGAACAAGGATAAAAAAGATGCAACCACAAAAATTGGCACCTACAACTGAGGTGGGATGTGGTCTACAGAAATACATCACGTTCTGTGAAAAGCGTGCAAAAACTTTGACAATTTTTTTCTTTTTTTTTGAATTTTTTTGGCAATTTTGACGAAACCAAACAGGGCAAAGCCAAAGTGATGAAACAATCTGTTGTTGAGCGTGGGTAACAGTTGCAAGATGAACCTGTGCTGACAGAAGAATATGTGGAGCTATGGGTAGGCACGCAATATGACTGCAAGGATTAGCAATTAACGAATGCAGATTAGTGATTGTTCAATCCGGATCCAAAGTACAAATCACAGGTGCTGGCTAAGACGTGTTGAGACGTAGCACAACACGGAGAAAACAAACGACGACGGAAAGAACTCACAGAACAAGCAAATAGTCCAGATTTTTTCTTTTTCCTAAATTTTTCCCGGAATTTTCCAGAAGGCACCAGTAGGAATCAATTTTTTTATTTTTTCACTATTTTTTTATATTTTTCTCTGAGCAAGGATCAAAAAAGATGCAACCACAAAAATTGGCACCTACAACTAAGGTGGGATGTGGTCTACAGAAATATAGCACATTCTCTGAAAAGCGTGCAAAAACTTTGACAATTTTTTTCTTTATTTTCATGATTTTTTTGGCAATTTTGATGAAACCAAACAGGGGAAAGCCAAAGTGGTGAAACAATCTGTTGTTCAGCGCGGGTAATAGTTGCAAGATGAACCTGTGCTGACAGAAGAATATGTGGAGCTATGGGTAGGCACACAATATGACAGCAAGGATTGGCAATTAACGAATGCAGATTAGTGATTGATCAATCTGGATCCAAAGTACAAATCACAGGTGCTGGCTAAGATGTGTCGAGACATAGCCCAATAAGGTGAAAACAAAGGACGATGAAAAGAACTCACAGAACAAGCAAATAGTCCAGATTTTTCCTTTTTCCTAAATTTTTCCCGGAATTTTCCAAATGCACTAGTAGGAGTCAAAAAAAAATTTCACTATTTTTTATATTTTTCTCTGAACAAGGATAAAAAAGATGCAACCACAAAAATTGGCACCTACAACTGAGGTGGGATGTGGTCTACAGAAATACATCACGTTCTGTGAAAAGCGTGCAAAAACTTTGACAATTTTTTTCTTTTTTTTTCTAAATTTCTTTGGCAATTTTGATGAAACCAAACAGGGCAAAGCCAAAGTGGTGAAACAATCTGTTGTTGAGCGTGGGTAACAGTTGCAAGATGAACCTGTGCTGACAGAAGAATATGTGGAGCTATGGGTAGGCAGGCAATATGACAGCAAGGATTAGCAATTAATGAATGCAGATTAGCGATTGTTCAATCCGGATCCAAAGTATAAATCATAGGTGCTGGATAAGATGTGTCGAGACGTAGCGCAACAAGGTGAAAACAAAGGACGATGGAAAGAACTCACAGAAAAAGCAAATAGTCCGGATTTTTCCTTTTTCCTGAATTTTTCCCAGAATTTTCTAAAAGGCACTAGTAGGAATCAAATTTTTTTTAATTTTTTTCATTATTTTTTTTATTTTCCTCTGAACAAGGATAAAAAAGATGCAACCACAAAAATTGGCACCTACAACTAAGGTGGGATGTGGTCTACAGAAATACAGCACGTTCTCTGAAAAGCGTGCAAAAACTTTGACAATTTTTTTTTTATTTTCCTGAATTTTTTTGGCAATTTTGATGAAACCAAACAGGGCAATGCCAAAGTGGTGAAATAATCTATTGTTGAGCGTGGGTAACAGTTGCAAGATGAACCTGTGCTCGTAGAAGAATATGTGGAGCTATGGGTAGGCACACAATAGGACAACAAGGATTAGCAATTAACGAATGCAGATTAGCGATTGTTCAATCCGGATCCAAAGTACAAATCACAGGTGCTGGCTAAGACGTGTCGAGATGTAGCGCAACAAGGTAAAAACAAAGCAGATGGAAAGAACTCACAGAACAAACAAATAGTCCAGATTTTTCCTTTTTCCTGAATTTTCCCCAGAATTTTCCAAAAGGCACTAGTAGGAATCAATTTTTTTATTTTTTCACTATTTTTTTTATATTTTTCCCTAAACAAAGATAAAAAAGATGCAACCACAAAAATTGGCACCTACAACTGAGGTGGCATGTGGTCTACAGAAATACAGCACGTTCTGTGAAAAGCGTGCAAAAACTTTGACAATTTTTTTCTTTTTTTTTCCTGAATTTTTTTGGCAATTTTTGTGAAACCAAACAGGGCAAAGCCAAAGTGGTGAAATAATCCGTTGTTGAGCGTGTGTAACAGTTGCAAGATGAACCTGTGCTGACAGAAGAATATGTGGAGCTATGGATAGACACACAATATGACAGCAAGGATTAGCAATTAACTAATGCAAATTAGTGATTGTTCAATCCGGATCCAAAGTACAAATCACAGATGCTGCCTAAGACATGTCGAGACGTAGCGCAATAAGGTGAAAATAAAGGACGATGGAGAGAACTCACAGAACAAGCAAATAGTCCGAATTTTTCTTTTTTCCTGAATTTTTCGCGAAATTTCACAAAAGGCACCAGTAGGAATCAAAATTTTTTATTTTTTCACTACTTTTTTATATTTTTCTCCGAACAAGGATAAAAAAAGATGCAACCACAAAAATTGGCACCTACAACTGAGGTGGGATGTGGTCTACAGAAATACAGCACGTTCTCTGAAAAGCGTGCAAAAACTTTGACAATTTTTCTTTGTTTCCTGAATTTTTTTAGCAATTTTGATGAAACCAAACAGGGCAAAGCCAAAGTGGTGAAACAATCTGTTGTTGAGCGTGGGTAACTGTTGCAAGATGAACCTGTGCTGACAGAAGAATATGTGGAGCTATGGGTAGGCAGGCAATATGACAGCAAGGATTAGCAATTAATGAATGCAGATTAGCGATTGTTCAATCCGGATCCAAAGTACAAATCATAGGTGCTGGATAAGATGTGTCGAGACGTAGCGCAACAAGGTGAAAACAAAGGACGATGGAAAGAACTCACACAAAAAGCAAATCGTCCAGATTTTTCCTTTTTCCTGAATTTTTCCCAGAATTTTCTAAAAGGCACTAGTAGGAATCAATTTTTTTTAAATTTTTTTCATTATTTTTTTATTTTCCTCTGAACAAGGATAAAAAAGATGCAACCTCAAAAATTGGCACCTACAACTGAGGTGGGATGTGGTCTACAGAAATACAGCACGTTCTCTGAAAAGCGTGCAAAAACTTTGACAATTTTTTTTATTTTCCTGAATTTTTTTGGCAATTTTGATGAAACCAAACAGGGCAATGCCAAAGTGGTGAAATAATCTATTGTTGAGCGTGGGTAACAGTTGCAAGATGAACATGTGCTCGTAGAAGAATATGTGGAGCTATGGGTAGGCACACAATTGGACAACAAGGATTAGCAATTAACGAATGCAGATTAGCGATTGTTCAATCCGGATCCAAAGTACAAATCACAGGTGCTGGCTAAGACGTGTCGAGACATAGCGCAACAAGGTGAAAACAGAGGAGATGGAAAGAACTCACAGAACAAACAAATAGTCCAGATTTTTCTTTTTTCCTGAATTTTCCCCAGAATTTTCCAAAAGGCACTAGTAGGAATCAATTTTTTTATTTTTTCACTATTTTTTTTATATTTTTACCTAAACAAAGATAAAAAAACGCAACCACAAAAATTGGCACCTTCAACTAAGGTGGGATGTGGTCTATAGAAATACAGCACGTTCTCTAAAAAGCGTGCAAAAACTTTGACAATTTTTTTCTTTATTTTCATGATTTTTTTGGCAATTTTGATGAAACCAAACAGGGGAAAGCCAAAGTGGTGAAACAATCTGTTGTTGAGCGCGGGTAATAGTTGCAAGATGAACCTGTGCTGACAGAAGAATATGTGGAGCTATAGGTAGGCACACAATATGACAGCAAGGATTGGCAATTAACGAATGCAGATTAGTGATTGATCAATCTGGATCCAAAGTACAAATCACAGGTGCTGGCTAAGACGTGTCGAGACGTAGCCCAATAAGGTGAAAACAAAGGACGATGGAAAGAACTCACAGAACAAGCAAATAGTCCAGATTTTTCCTTTTTCCTGAATTTTTCCCAGAATTTTCCAAAATGCACTAGTAGGAATCAAAAAAAAAATTTCACTATTTTTTTATATTTTTCTCTGAACAAGGATAAAAAAGATGCAACCACAAAAATTGGCACCTACAACTGAGGTGGGATGTGGTCTACAGAAATACATCACGTTCTGTGAAAAGCGTGCAAAAACTTTGACAATTTTTTTCTTTTTTTTCTGAATTTTTTTGGCAATTTTGACGAAACCAAACAGGGCAAAGCCAAAGTGATGAAACAATCTGTTGTTGAGCGTGGGTAACAGTTGCAAGATGAACCTGTGCTGACAGAAGAATATGTGGAGCTATGGGTAGGCACGCAATATGACTGCAAGGATTAGCAATTAACGAATGCAGATTAGTGATTGTTCAATCCGGATCCAAAGTACAAATCACAGGTGCTGGCTAAGACGTGTTGAGACGTAGCACAACACGGAGAAAACAAACGACGACGGAAAGAACTCACAGAACAAGCAAATAGTCCAGATTTTTTCTTTTTCCTAAATTTTTCCCGGAATTTTCCAGAAGGCACCAGTAGGAATCAATTTTTTTATTTTTTCACTATTTTTTTATATTTTTCTCTGAGCAAGGATCAAAAAAGATGCAACCACAAAAATTGGCACCTACAACTAAGGTGGGATGTGGTCTACAGAAATACAGCACATTCTCTGAAAAGCGTGCAAAAACTTTGACAATTTTTTTCTTTATTTTCATGATTTTTTTGGCAATTTTGATGAAACCAAACAGGGGAAAGCCAAAGTGGTGAAACAATCTGTTGTTCAGCGCGGGTAATAGTTGCAAGATGAACCTGTGCTGACAGAAGAATATGTGGAGCTATGGGTAGGCACACAATATGACAGCAAGGATTGGCAATTAATGAATGCAGATTAGTGATTGATCAATCTGGATCCAAAGTACAAATCACAGGTGCTGGCTAAGATGTGTCGAGACATAGCCCAATAAGGTGAAAACAAAGGACGATGAAAAGAACTCACAGAACAAGCAAATAGTCCAGATTTTTCCTTTTTCCTGAATTTTTCCCGGAATTTTCCAAAATGCACTAGTAGGAGTCAAAAAAAATTTCACTATTTTTTATATTTTTCTCTGAACAAGGATAAAAAAGATGCAACCACAAAAATTGGCACCTACAACTGAGGTGGGATGTGGTCTACAGAAATACATCACGTTCTGTGAAAAGCGTGCAAAAACTTTGACAATTTTTTTCTTTATTTTCCTGAATTTTTTTGGCAATTTTGATGAAACCAAACTGGGCAAAGCCAAAGTGATGAAACAATCTGTTGTTGAGCGTGGGTAACAGTTGCAAGATGAACCTGTGCTGACAGAAGAATATGTGGAGCTATGGGTAGGCACGCAATATGACTGCAAGGATTAGCAATTAACGAATGCAGATTAGTGATTGTTCAATCCGGATCCAAAGTACAAATCACAGGTGCTGGCTAAGACGTGTTGAGACGTAGCACAACACGGAGAAAACAAACGACGACGGAAAGAACTCACAGAACAAGCAAATAGTCCAGATTTTTTCTTTTTCCTAAATTTTTCCCGGAATTTTCCAGAAGGCACCAGTAGGAATCAATTTTTTTATTTTTTCACTATTTTTTTATATTTTTCTCTGAGCAAGGATCAAAAAAGATGCAACCACAAAAATTGGCACCTACAACTAAGGTGGGATGTGGTCTACAGAAATACAGCACATTCTCTGAAAAGCGTGCAAAAACTTTGACAATTTTTTTCTTTATTTTCATGATTTTTTTGGCAATTTTGATGAAACCAAACAGGGGAAAGCCAAAGTGGTGAAACAATCTGTTGTTCAGCGCGGGTAATAGTTGCAAGATGAACCTGTGCTGACAGAAGAATATGTGGAGCTATGGGTAGGCACACAATATGACAGCAAGGATTGGCAATTAATGAATGCAGATTAGTGATTGATCAATCTGGATCCAAAGTACAAATCACAGGTGCTGGCTAAGATGTGTCGAGACATAGCCCAATAAGGTGAAAACAAAGGACGATGAAAAGAACTCACAGAACAAGCAAATAGTCCAGATTTTTCCTTTTTCCTGAATTTTTCCCGGAATTTTCCAAAATGCACTAGTAGGAGTCAAAAAAAATTTCACTATTTTTTATATTTTTCTCTGAACAAGGATAAAAAAGATGCAACCACAAAAATTGGCACCTACAACTGAGGTGGGATGTGGTCTACAGAAATACATCACGTTCTGTGAAAAGCGTGCAAAAACTTTGACAATTTTTTTCTTTATTTTCCTGAATTTTTTTGGCAATTTTGATGAAACCAAACTGGGCAAAGCCAAAGTGGTGAAACAATCTATTGTTGAGCGTGGGTAACAGTTGCAAGATGAACCTGTGCTGACAGAAGAATATATGGAGCTATGGGTAGGCACACAATATGACAACAAGGATTAGCAATTAACGAATGCAGATTAGCGATTGTTCAATCTGGATCCAAAGTACAAATCACAGGTGTTGGCTAAGACGTGCCGAGACGTAGCGAAACAAGGTCAAAACAAAGGACGATGGAAAGAACTCACAGAACAAGCAAATAGTCCAGATTTTTCCTTTTTCCTAAATTTTTCCCAGAATTTTCCAAAAGGCACTAGTAGTGATCAATTTTTTTTTATTTTTTCACTATTTTTTATATTTATCTCTGAACAAAGATAAAAAAAAGATGCAACCACAAAAATTGGCACCTAGAACTGAGGTGGGATGTGGTCTACTGAAATACAGCACGTTCGCTGAAAAGCAAGCAACAACTTTGACAATTTTTTTCTTTATTTTCCTGAGTTTTTTTGGCAATTTTGATGAAATCAAATAGGGCAAAGCCAAAGTGGTGAAACAATCTGTTGTTGAACGTGGGTAACAGTTGCAAGATGAACCTGTGCGGACAGAAGAATATGTGGAGCTATGGGTAGGCACAGAATATGACAGCAAGGATTAGCAATTAACAAGTGCAGATTAGCGATTGTTCAATCCGGATCTAAAGTCCAAATCACAGGTGCTGTCTAAGACGTGTTGAGACGTAGCGCAACAAGGTGAAAACAAAGGACGATGGAAACAACTCACAGAACAAGCGTACAGTCCGAATTTTTCCTTTTTCCTGAATTTTTCCAGGAATTTTCCAAAAGGCACTAGTAGGAATCAAATTTTTTTTTATTTTTTCACTATTTTTTTTATATTTTTCTCTGAACAAGGATAAAAAAAGATGCAACCACAAAAATTGGCACCTACAACTGAGGTGAGATGTGGTCTATAGAAATACAGCACGTTCTCTGAAAAGCGTGCAACAACTTTGACAATTTTTTCTTTATTTTCCTGAATTATTTTGGCAATTTTGATAAAACCAAACAGGACAAAGCCAAAGTGGTGAAACAATCTGTTGTTGAGTGTGGGTAATAGTTGCAAGATGAACCTGTGCTGACAGAAGAATATGTGGAGCTATGGGTAGGCACACAAATGACAGCAAGGATTAGCAATTAACGAATGCAGATTAGCGATTGTTCAATCCGGATCCAATGTAAAAATCACTAGTGCTGGCAAAGACGTGTCGAGACGTAGCACAACAAGGTGAAAACAAAGGAGGATGGAAAGAACTCTCAGAACAAGCAAATAGTCCAGATTTTTCCTTTTTCCTGAATTTTTCCTGGAATTTTTCAAAAGGCACTAGTAGGAATCAAATTTTTTTTCACTATTTTTTTATATTTTTCTCTGAACAAGGATAAAAAAATATGCAACCACAAAAATTGGCACCTAGAACTGAGGTGGGATGTGGTCCACAGAAATACAACACGTTCTCTGAAAAGCGTGCAACAACTTTGACAATTTTTTCTTTATTTTCCTGAATTTTTTTTGCCAATTTTGATGAAACCAAATAGGGCAAAGCCAAAGTGGTGAAACAATCTGTTGTTGAGCGTGGGTAACAGTTGCAAGATGAACCTATGCTAATAGAAGAATATGTGGAGCTATGGGTAGGCACACAATATGACAGTAAGGATTAGCAATTAATGAATGTAGATTAGCGATTGTTCAATCCGGATCCAAAGTACAAATCACAAGTGCTGGCAAAGACGTGTCGAGACGTAGCACAATGAGGTGAAAACAAAGGACGATGGAAAGAACTCTCAGAACAAGCAAATTTTTTTTCACTATTTTTTTATATTTTTCTCTGAACAAGGATAAAAAAAGATGCAACCACAAAAATTCGCACCTAGAACTGAGGTGGGATGTGGTCCACAGAAATACAACACGTTCTCTGAAAAGCGTACAACAACTTTGACAATTTTTTCTTTATTTTCTTGAATTTTTTTTGGCAATTTTGATGAAACCAAATAGGGCAAAGCCAAAGTGGTGAAACGATATGTCGTTGAGCGTGGATAGCAGTTGCAAGATGAACCTGTGCTGACAGAAGAATATGTGGAGCTATGGGTAGGCACGGAATATGACAACATGGATTAGCAATTAACAAATGCAGATTAGCGATTGTTCAATCTGGATCCAATGTACAAATCACAGGTGCTGGCTAAGACGTGTCGAGACGTAGCGCAACAAGGAGAAAACAAAGGACGATGGAAAGAACTCACAGAACAAGCAAATAGTCCGGATTTTTCCTTTTTCCTGAATTTTTTCCGGAATTTTCCATAAGGCACATGTAGGAATCAAAATTTTTTTATTTTTTCACTATTTTTTTATATTTTTGTCTGAACAAGGATAAAAAAGTGTGCAAAAACTTTAACAATTTTTTTCTTTATTTTCCTGAATTTTTTTGGTAATTTTGATGAAACCAAACAGGGCAAAACCAAAGTTTTGAAACAATCTGTTGTTGAGCGTGGGTAACAGTTGCAAGATGAACCTGTGCTGACAGAAGAATATGTGGAGCTATGGGTAGGCATGCAATATGACAGCAAGGATTAGCAATTAACGAATGCAGATTAGCGATTGTTCAATCCGGATCCAAAGTACAAATCACAGGTGCTGGCTAAGACGTGCCGAGATGTAGCGCAATAAGGTCAAAACAAAGGACGATGGAAAGAACCCACAGAACAAGCAAATAGTCCAAATTTTTCCTTTTTCCTGAATTTTTCCCATAATTTTCCAAAAGGCACTAGTAGTGATCAATTTTTTTATTATTTTTTCACTATTTTTTATATTTATCTCTGAACAAGGATAAAAAAAAGATGCAACCACAAAAATTGGCACCTAGAACTGAGGTGGGATGTGGTCTACAGAAATACTGCACGTTCTCTGAAAAGCATGCAAAAACTTTGACAATTTTTTTCCTTATTTTCCTGAATTTTTTTGGCAATTTTGATGAAACCAAACAGGGCAAAGCCAAAGTGGTGAAACAATCTGTTGTTGAGCGTGGGTAACAGTTGCAAGATGAACTTGTGCTGACAGAAGAATATGCGGAGCTGTAGGTAGGCACACAATATGACAACAAGGATTAGCAATTAACGAATGCAGACTAGCGATTGTTCAGTCCGGATCCAAAGTACAAATCATAGGTGCTGGCTAAGACGTGTCGAGACGTAGCGCAACAAGGTGAAAACAAAGGAGATGGAAAGAACTCACAGAACTAGCAAATAGTTCAGGTTTTTCCTTTTTCCTGAATTTTCACCAGAATTTTCCAAAAGGCACTAGTAGGAATCAAAATTTTTTATTTTTTCACTATTTTTTATATTTTTCTCTAAACAAGGATAAAAAAAGATGCAACCACAAAAATTGGCACCTACAACTGAGGTGGGATGTGGTCTACAGAAATACAGCACGTTCTCTGAAAAGCGTGCAAAAACTTTGACAATTTTTTTCTTTATTTTCCTGAATTTTTTTTGGCATTTTTGATGAAACCAAAGAGGGCAAAGCCAAAGTGGTGAAACAATCTGTTGTTGAGCGTGGGTAACAGTTGCAAGATGAACCTGTGCTGACAGAAGAATATGTGGAGCTATAGGTAGGCACACAATATGACAGCAAGGATTAGCAATTAACGAATGCAGATTAGCGATTGTTCAATCTGGACCCAAAGTACAAATCATAGGTGCTGGCAAAGACGTGTCGAGACGTAGCGCAACAAGGTGAAAACAAAGGACTATGGAAAGAACTCTCAGAACAAGCAAATGGTCCAGATTTTTCCTTTTTCCTGAATTTTTACTGGAATTTTCCAAAATGCACTAGTAGGAATCAATTTTTTTATTTTTTCAGTATTTTTTTATATTTTTCTCGGAACAAGGATAAAAAAAGATGCAACCACAAAAATTGTCACCTACAACTGAGGTGGGATGTGGTCTACAGAAATACTGCACGTTCTCTGAAAAGTGTGCAAAAACTTTGACAATTTTTTTCCTTATTTTCCTGAATTTTTTTGGCAATTTTGATGAAACCAAACAGGGCAAAGCCAAAGTGGTGAAACAATCTGTTGTTGAGCGTGGGTAACAGTTGCAAGATGAACTTGTGCTGACAGAAGAATATGTGGAGCTATAGGTAGGCACACAATTTGACAACAAGGATTAGCAATTAACGAATGCAGATTAGCGATTCTTCAGTCCGGATCCAAAGTACAAATCACAGGTGCTGGCTAAGACGTGTTGAGACGTAGCGCAACAAGGTGAAAACAAAGGTGATGGAAAGAACTCACAGAACAAGCAAATAGTTCAGATTTTTCTTTTTTCCTGAATTTTCCCCAGAATTTTCCAAAAGGCACTAGTAGGAATCAAATTTTTTTATTTTTTCACTATTTTTTATTTTTTTCTCTGAACAAGGAACAAAAAAGATGCAACCACAAAAATTGGCACCTACAACTGAGGTGGGATGTGGTCTACAGAAATATAGCACGTTCTCTGAAAAGCGTGCAAAAACTTTGACAATTTTTTTCTTTATTTTCCTAAATTTTATTTGGCATTTTTGATGAAACCAAATAGGGCAAAGCCAAAGTGGTGAAACAATCTGTTGTTGAGCGTGGGTAACAGTTGCAAGATGAACCTGTGCTGACAGAAGAATATGTGGAGCTATGGGTAGGCACACAATATGACAGCAAGTATTAGCAATTAACGAATGCAGATTAGCGATTGTTCAATCTAGACCCAAAGTACAAATCATAGGTGCTGGCTAAGACGTGTCGAGACGTAGCACAACAAGGTGAAAACAAAGGACGATGGAAAGAACCCACAGAACAAGCAAATAGTCCAAATTTTTCCTTTTTCCTGAATTTTTCCCATAATTTTCCAAAAGGCACTAGTAGTGATCAATTTTTTTATTATTTTTTCACTATTTTTTATATTTATCTCTGAACAAGGATAAAAAAAAGATGCAACCACAAAAATTGGCACCTAGAACTGAGGTGGGATGTGGTCTACAGAAATACTGCACGTTCTCTGAAAAGCATGCAAAAACTTTGACAATTTTTTTCCTTATTTTCCTGAATTTTTTTGGCAAT
>JAKOGQ010000477.1:0-57710 GCA_022457205.1 Saccharum spontaneum
TGTCGAGACATAACGCAACAGGGTGAAAGAAAAGGACGATGGAAAGAACTCACACAACAAGCAATAGTCCAGATTTTTCCTTTTTTCCTGAATTTTTCCCGGAATTTTCCAAAAGGCACTAGTAGGAATCAAGTTTTTTTTATTTTTTCACTATTTTTTTATATTTTTTCTCTGAACAAGGATCAAAAAAGATGCAACCACCAAAATTGGCACCTACAACTGAGGTGGGATGTGGTCTACAGAAATACATCACGTTCTCTGAAAAGCGTGCAAAAACTTTGACAATTTCTTTTTATTTTCCTGAATTTTTTTGGCAATTTTGATGAAACCAAACAGCACAGAGCCAAAGTGGTGAAACAATCTATTGTTGAGCGTGGGTAACAGTTACAAGATGAACCTGTGCTGACAGAAGAATATGTGGAGCTATGGGTAGGCACACAATATGACAACAAGGATTAGCAATTAACGAATGTAGATTAGCGATTATTCAATCCGGATCCAAAGTATAAATCACAGGAGCTGGCTAAGGCGTGTACAGACATAACGCAAGATGGAGAAAACAAAGGACGGGGGAAAGAACTCACAGAACAAGCAAATAGTCTGAATTTTTCCTATTCCTGAAATTTTTTCGGAATTTTCCAAAAGGCACTAGGAGGAATCAATTTTTTTATTTTTTCACAATTTTTTTTATATTTTTCTCTGAGCAAGGATCAAAAAATGCAACCACAAAAATTGGCAACTACAACTGAGGTGGGATATGGTCTACAGAAATACAGCACATTCTCTGAAAAGCGTGCAAAAACTTTGACAATTTTTTTTTCTTTATTTTCCTGAATTTTTTCTTGGCAATTTTGATGAAACCAAACAGGGCAAAGCCAAAGTTTTGAAACAATCTGTTGTTGAGCGTGGATAATAGTTGCAAGATCAACCTGTGCTGACAGAAGAAGATGTGGAGCTATGGGTAGGCACACAATATGATAACAAGGATTAGCAATTAACGAATGCAAATTATCGATTGTTCAATCCGGATCCAAAGTACAGATCACAGGTGCTGGCTAAGACGTGTCGAGACGTAGCGCAACTAGGTGAAAACAAAGGACGATGGAAAGAACTCACACAACAAGCAAATAGTCCTAGATTTTTCCTTTTTCCTGAATTTTCCCCAAAATTTTCCAAAAGGCACTAGTAGGAATCAATTTTTTTATTTTTTCACTATTTTCTATATTTTTCTCTGAACAAGGATCAAAACAAAAGCAACCACAAAAATTGGCACCTACAACTGAGGTGGGATGTGGTCTACAGAAATACATCACGTTCTCTGAAAAGCGTGCAAAAACTTTGACAATTTTTTTTTATTTTCCTGAATTTTTTTGGCAATTTTGATGAAACCAAACAGGGCAGAGCCAAAGTGGTGAAACAATCTATTGTTGAGCGTGGGTAACAGTTGCAAGATGAACCTGTACTGATAGAAGAATATGTGGAGCTATGGGTAGGCACATAATATGACAGCAAGGATTAGCAATTAGCAAATGCAGATTAGCGATTGTTCAATCCGGATCCAAAGTACAATTCATAGGTGCTGGCTAAGACGTGTCGAGACATAGCGCAACAGGGTGAAAAGAAAGGACGATGGAAAGAACTCACACAACAAGCAAATAGTCCAGATTTTTCCTTTTTCCTGAATTTTTCCCGGAATTTTCCAAAAGGCACTAGTAGGAATCAAGTTTTTTTTATTTTTTCACTATTTTTTTATATTTTTCTCTGAACAAGGATCTAAAAAGATGCAACCACCAAAATTGGCACCTACAACTGAGGTGGGATGTGGTCTACAGAAATACATCACGTTCTCTGAAAAGCGTGCAAAAACTTTGACAATTTTTTTTTATTTTCCTGAATTTTTTTGGCAATTTTGATGAAACCAAACAGCACAGAGCCAAAGTGGTGAAACAATCTATTGTTGAGCTTGGGTAACAGTTGTAAGATGAACCTATGCTGACAGAAGAATATGTGGAGCTATGGGCACGCCATATGACAGCAAGGATTAGCAATTAACGAATTTAGATTAGCGATTGTTCAATCCAGATCCAAAGTACAAATCACAGGTGCTGCCTAAGACGTGTCGAGACATAGCGCAACAAGGTGAAAACAAAGGAGGTGGAAAGAACTCACAGAACAAGCAAATTGTCTAGATTTTTCCTTTTCCTAAATTTTCCCCGGAATTTTCAAAAAGGCACTAGTAGGAATCAATTTTTTTATTTTTTCACTATTTTTTTATATTTTTCTCTGAACAAGGATAAAAAAAGATGCAACCACAAAAATTAGCACCTACAACTGAGGTGGGATGTGTTCTACAAAAATACAACACGTTCTTTGAAAAGCATGCAAAAACTTTAACAATTTTTTCCTTTATTTTCCTGAATTTTTTTTGGCAATTTTGATGAGACCAAAGAGGGCAAAGCCAAAGTTTTGAGACAATCTTTGTTGAGCGTGGGTAACAGTTGCAAGATGAACTTGTGCTGACAGAAGAATATGTGAAGCTATGGGTAGGCACGCAATATGATAGTAAGGGTTAGCAATTAACGAATGCAGATTAGCGATTGTTCAATCCGGATCCAAAGTACAAATCACAGGTGCTGGCAAATACGTGTCAAGATGTAGCACAACAAGGTGAAAACAAAGGACGATGGAAAGAACTCACAGAACAAGCAAATAGTCCAGATTTTTCCTTTTTCCTAAATTTTTCCCGGAATTTTCCAAAAGGCACTAGTAGGAATAAATTTTTTTTTATTTTTTCACTATTTTTTATATTTTTCTCTGAACAAGGATAAAAAAGATGCAACCACAAAAATTGGCACCTACAACTGAGGTGGGATGTGGTCTACAGAAATATAGCATGTTTCCTGAAAAGCGTGCAAAAACTTTAACAATTTTTTTCTTTATTTTCCTAAATTTTTTTTTGGCAATTTTGATGAAACCAAACAGGGCAAAGCCAAAGTTTTGAAACAATCTGTTGTTGAGCGTGGGTAACAGTTGCAAGATGAACCTGTGCTGACAGAAGAATATGTGGAGCTATGGGTAGGCACGTAATATGACAGCAAGGATTAGCAATTAACGAATGCAGATTAGCGATTGTTCAATCCGGATCCAAAGTACAAATCATAGGTGCTAGATAAGACGTGTCAAGACGTAGCGCAACAAGGAGAAAACAAAGGACGATGAAAAGAACTCACAGAACAAGCAAATAGTCCGGATTTTTCCTTTTTTCTGAATTTTTCCTGGAATTTTCCAAAAGGCACTAGTAGGAATCAATTTTTTTTATTTTTTCAATATTTTTTATATTTTTCTCTGAACAAGGATAAAAAAGATGCAACCACAAAAATTGGCACCTACAACTGAGGTGGGATGTGGTCTACAGAAAGTACAGCATGTTCTCTTAAAAGCGTGCAAAAACTTTAACAATTTTTTTCTTTATTTTCCTGAATTTTTTTGGCAATTTTGATGAAACCAAACAGGGCAAAGCCAAAGTTTTGATACAATCTGTTGTTGAGCATGGGTAACAGTTGCAAGATGAACCTGTGCTGACAGAAGAATATGTGGAGCTATTGGTAGACACGCCATATGACAGCAAGGATTAGCAATTAACGAATGTAGATTAGCGATTGTTCAATCCGGATCCAAAGTACAAATCACAGGTGCTGGCTAAGACATGTCGAGACGTAGCGCAACAAGGTGAAAACAAAGGAGATGGAAAGGACTCACAGAACAAGGAAATATTCCTGATTTTTTCTTTTTCCTGAATTTTTCCTGGAATTTTCCAAAAGGCACTAGTAGGAATCGAATTTTTTTATTTTTTCACTATTTTCTATATTCTTCTCTGAACAAGGATCAAAAAAGATGCAACCACAAAAATTGGCACCTACAACTGAGGTGGGATGTGGTCTAGAGAAATACAGCACGTTCTCAGAAAAGCATGCAAAAACTTTGACAATTTTTTTTCTTTATTTTTTTGATTTATTTGGCAATTTTGATAAAACCAAACAGGGCAAAGCCAAAGTGGTGAAACAATCTGTTGTTGAGCGTGGGTAACAGTTGCAAGATGAACCTACGCTGACAGAAGAATATGTGGAGCTATGGGTAGGCACGCAATATGACAGTAAGGATTAGCAATTAACGAATGTAGATTAGCGATTGTTCAATCCGTATCCAAAGTACAAATCATAGGTGCTGGCTAAGACATGTCGAGACTTAGCGCAACAAGGTGAAAACAAAGGACGATGGAAAGAACTCACAGAAGAAGTAAATAGTCCGGATTTTTCCTTTTTCCTGAATTTTCCCCGGAATTTTCCAAAAGGCACTAGTAGGAATCAATTTTTTTTATTTTTTTCGCTATTTTTTTATATTTTTCTCAGAACAAGGATAAAAAATGCAACCACAAAAATTGGCAACTACAACTAAGGTGGGATATGGTCTACAGAAATACAGCACATTCTCTGAAAAGCGTGCAAAAATTTTGACAATTTTTTTTTCTTTATTTTCCTGAATTTTTTTGGCAATTTTGATGAAACCCAACAGGGAAAAGCCAAAGTGGTGAAACGATCTGTTGTTGAGTGTGGGTAACACTTGCAAGATGAACCTGTGCTGATAGATGAATATGTGGAGCTATGGGTAGGCACACAATATGACAGCAAGGATTAGCAATTAACGAATGCAGATTAGCGATTGTTCAATCCGGATCCAAAGTACAAATCACAGGTGCAAGCTAAGACGTGTCGAGACGTAGCGCAACAAGGAGAAAACAAAGGACGATGAAAAGAACTCACAGAACAAGCAAATAGTCCGGATTTTTCCTTTTTTTTGAATTTTTCCTGGAATTTTCAAAAAGGCACTAGTAGGAATCAATTTTTTTTTATTTTTTCAATATTTTTTTATATTTTTCTCTGAACAAGGATAAAAAAGATGCAACCATAAAAATTGGCACCTACAACTGAGGTGGGATGTGGTCTACAGAAAGTACAGCATGTTCTTTTAAAAGCGTGCAAAAACTTTAACAATTTTTTTCTTTATTTTCCTGAATTTTTTTGGCAATTTTGATGAAACCAAACAGGGCAAAGCTAAAGTTTTGATACAATCTGTTGTTGAGCATGGGTAACAGTTGCAAGATGAACCTGTGCTGATAGAAGAATATGTGGAGCTATTGGTAGACACGCCATATGACAGCAAGGATTAGCAATTAACGAATGTAGATTAGCGATTGTTCAATCTGGATCCAAAGTACAAATCACAGGTGCTGGCTAAGACATGTCGAGACGTAGCGCAACAAGGTGAAAACAAAGGAGATGGAAAGAACTCACAGAACAAGGAAATATTCCAGATTTTTCCTTTTTCCTGAATTTTTCCTGGAATTTTCCAAAAGGCACTAGTAGGAATCAAATTTTTTTATTTTTTCACTATTTTCTATATTCTTCTCTGAACAAGGATCAAAAAAGATGCAACCACAAAAATTGGCACCTACAACTGAGGTGGGATGTGGTCTACAGAAATACAGCACGTTCTCTGAAAAGCGTGCAAAAACTTTGACAAATTTTTTTCTTTATTTTTTTGATTTATTTGGCAATTTTGATAAAACCAAACAGGGCAAAGCCAAAGTGGTGAAACAATCTGTTGTTGAGCATGGGTAACAGTTGCAAGATGAACCTGCGCTGATAGAAGAATATGTGGAGCTATGGGTAAGCACGCAATATGACAGTAAGGATTAGCAATTAACGAATGCAGATTAGCGATTGTTCAATCCGGATCCAAAGTACAAATCATAGGTGCTGGCTAAGACGTGTCGAGACTTAGCGCAACAAGGTGAAAACAAAGGACGATGGAAAGAACTCACAGAACAAGCAAATAGTCCGGATTTTTCCTTTTTCCTGAATTTTTCCTGGAATTTTCCAAAAGGCACTAGTCGGAATCAATTTTTTTATTTTTTCACTATTTTCTATATTTTTCTCTGAGCAAGGATCAAAAAAGATGCAACCACAAAAATTCGCACCTACAACTGAGGTGGGATGTGGTCTACAGAAATACAGCAAGTTCTCTGAAAAGCGTGCAAAAAGTTTGACAATTTTTTTCTTTATTTTCCTGAATTTTTTTGGCAATTTTGATGAAACCAAACAGGGCCGAGCCAAAGTGGTGAAACAATCTGTTGTTGAGCGTGGGTAATAGTTGCTAGATGAACCTGTGCTGACAGAAGAATATGTGGAGCTATGGGTAGGCACACAATATGACATCAAGGATTAGCAATTAACGAATGCAGATTAGCGATTGTTCAATCCGGATCCAAAGTACAATTCACAGGTGCTGGCTAAGACGTGTCGAGACGTAGCGCAACAAGGTGAAGACAAAGGACGATGGAAAGAACTCACAGAAGAAGTAAATAGTCCGGATTTTTCCTTTTTCCTGAATTTTCCCCGGAATTTTCCAAAAGGCACTAGTAGGAATCAATTTTTTTATTTTTTTCGCTATTTTTTTATATTTTTCGCAGAACAAGGATAAAAAAATGCAACCACAAAAATTGGCAACTACAACTGAGGTGGGATATGGTCTATAGAAATACAGCACATTCTCTGAAAAGCGTGCAAAAATTTTGACAATTTTTTTTCTTTATTTTCCTGGATTTTTTTGGCAATTTTGATGAAACCAAACAGGGAAAAGCCAAAGTGGTGAAACGATCTGTTGTTGAGTGTGGGTAACACTTGCAAGATGAACCTGTGCTGACAGATGAATATGTGGAGCTATGGGTAGGCACACAATATGACAGTAAGGATTAGCAATTAACGAATGCAGATTAGCGATTGTTCAATCCGGATCCAAAGTACAAATCACAGGTGCAGGCTAAGACGTGTCGAGACGTAGCACAACAAGGAGAAAACAAAGGACGATGAAAAGAACTCACAGAACAAGCAAACAGTCCGGATTTTTCCTTTTTTCTGAATTTTTCCTGGAATTTTCCAAAAGGCACAAGTAGGAATCAATTTTTTTTATTTTTTCAATATTTTTTTATATTTTTCTCTGAACAAGGATAAAAAAGATGCAACCACAAAAATTGGCACCTACAACTGAGGTGGGATGTGGTCTACAGAAAGTACAGCACGTTCTTTGAAAACCGTGCAAAAACTTTAACAAATTTTTTCTTTATTTTCCTGAATTTTTTTGGCAATTTTGATGAAACCAAACAGGGCAAAGCCAAAGTTTTGAAACAATCTGTTGTTGAGCGTGGGTAACAGTTGCAAGATGAACCTGTGCTGACAGAAGAATATGTGGAGCTATGGGTAGACACGCCATATGATAGCAAGGATTAGCAATTAACGAATGTAGATTAGCGATTGTTCAATCCGGATCCAAAGTACAAATCACAGGTGCTGCCTAAGAACTGTCGAGACATAGCGCAACAAGGTGAAAACAAAGGAGGTGGAAAGAACTCACAGAACAAGCAAATTGTCTAGATTTTTCCTTTTCCTAAATTTTCCCCGGAATTTTCCAAAAGGCACTAGTAGGAATCAATTTTTTTATTTTTTCACTATTTTTTTATATTTTTCTCTGAACAAGGATAAAAAAAAGATGCAACCACAAAAATTAGCACCTACAACTGAGGTGGGATGTGTTCTACAGAAATACAGCACGTTCTTTGAAAAGCATGCAAAAACTTTAACAATTTTTTCCTTTATTTTCCTGAATTTTTTTTGGCAATTTTGATGAGACCAAAGAGGGCAAAGCCAAAGTTTTGAGACAATCTTTGTTGAGCGTGGGTAACAGTTGCAAGATGAACTTGTGCTGACAGAAGAATATGTGAAGCTATGGGTAGGCACGCAATATGACAGTAAGGGTTAGCAATTAACGAATGCAGATTAGCGATTGTTCAATCCGGATCCAAAGTACAAATCACAGGTGCTGGCAAATACGTGTCAAGATGTAGCGCTACAAGGTGAAAACAAAGGACGATGGAAAGAACTCACAGAACAAGCAAATAGTCCAGATTTTTCCTTTTTCCTAAATTTTTCCCGGAATTTTCCAAAAGGCACTAGTAGGAATAATTTTTTTTTATTTTTTCACTATTTTTTATATTTTTCTCTGAACAAGGATAAAAAAAGATGCAACCACAAAAATTGGCACCTACAACTGAGGTGGGATGTGGTCTACAGAAATATAGCCTGTTCCCTGAAAAGCGTGCAAAAACTTTAACAATTTTTTTCTTTATTTTCCTAAATTTTTTTTGGCAATTTCAATGAAACCAAACAGGGCAAAGCCAAAGTTTTGAAACAATCTGTTGTTGAGCGTGGGTAACAGTTGCAAGATGAACCTGTGCTGACAGAAGAATATGTGGAGCTATGGGTAGGCACGTAATATGACAGCAAGGATTAGCAATTAACGAATGCAGATTAGCGATTGTTCAATCCGGATCCAAAGTACAAATCACAGGTGCTAGATAAGACGTGTCGAGACGTAGCGCAACAAGGTGAAAACAAAGGAGATGGAAAGAACTCATAGAACAAGCAAATAGTCCAGATTTTTCCTTTTCCTAAATGTTCCCCGGAATTTTCCAAAAGCCACTAGTAGGAATCAAATATTTTTTATTTTTTCACTATTTTATATATTTTTCTCTGAACAAGGATAAAAAAAATGCAACCACAAAAATTAGCACCTACAACTGAGGTGGGATGTGGTCTACAGAAATATAGCCTGTTCCCTGAAAAGCGTGCAAAAACTTTAACAATTTTTTTCTTTATATTCCTAAATTTTTTTTGGCAATTTTAATGAAACCAAACAGGGCAAAGCCAAAGTTTTGAAACAATCTGTTGTTGAGCGTGGGTAACAGTTGCAAGATGAACCTGTGCTGACAGAAGAATATGTGGAGCTATGGGTAGGCACGTAATATGACAGCAAGGATTAGCAATTAACGAATGCAGATTAGCGATTGTTCAATCCGGATCCAAAGTACAAATCACAGGTGCTAGATAAGACGTGTCGAGACGTAGCGCAACAAGGTGAAAACAAAGGAGATGGAAAGAACTCATAGAACAAGCAAATAGTCCAGATTTTTCCTTTTCCTAAATATTCCCCGGAATTTTCCAAAAGCCACTAGTAGGAATCAAATATTTTTTATTTTTTCCCTATTTTATATATTTTTCTCTGAACAAGGATAAAAAAATGCAACCACAAAAATTAGCACCTACAACTGAGGTGGGATGTGGTCTACAGAAATACAACACGTTCTTTGAAAAGCATGCAAAAACTTTAACAAATTTTTTCTTTATTTTCCTGAATTTTTTTGGCAATTTTGATGAAACCAAACAAGGCAAAGCCAAAGTTTTGAAATAATCTGTTGTTGAGCGTGGGTAACAGTTGCAAGATAAACTTGTGCTGACAGAAGAATATGTGAAGCTATGGGTAGGCACGCAATATGACAGTAAGGGTTAGCAATTAATGAATGCAGATTAGCGATTGTTCAATCCGGATCTAAAGTACAAATCACAGGTGCTGGCAAAGACGTGTCGAGACGTAGCGCAACAAGGTGACAACAAAGGACGATGGAAAGAACTCACAGAACAAGCAAATAGTCCAGATTTTTCCTTTTTCCTGAATTTTTCCCGGAATTTTCCAAAAGGCACTAGTACGAATCAAAATTTTTTTTATTTTTTCAATATTTTTTTATATTTTTATCTGAACAAAGATAAAAAAGATGCAACCACAAAAATTGGCACCTACAACTGAGGTGGGATGTGGTCTACAGAAATACAGCACGTTCTTTGAAAAGCGTGCAAAAACTTTAACAAATTTTTTCTTTATTTTCCTGAATTTTTTTTTGGCAATTTTGATGAAACCAAACAGCGCAAAGCCAAAGTTTTGAAACAATCTGTTGTTGAGCGTGGGTAACAGTTGCAAGATGAACATGTGGTGCCAGAAGAATATGTGGAGCTATGAGTAGGCACGTAATATGACAGCAAGGATTAGCAATTAACAAATGCAGATTAGCGATTGTTCAATCCGGATCCAAAGTACAAATCACAGGTGCTGGCTAAGACGTGTCGAGACGTAGCGCAACAAGGTGAAAACAAAGGAGATGGAAAGAACTCACTGAACAAGCAAATAGTCCAGATTTTTCCTTTTCCTAAATTTTCCCCGGAATTTTCCAAAAGCCACTAGTAGGAATCAAATATTTTTTATTTTTTCACTATTTTTTTATATTTTTCCCTGAACAAGGATCAAAAAAGATGCAACCACAAAAATTGGCACCTACAACTGAGGTGGGATGTGGTCTACAGAAATACAGCACGTTCTTTGAAAAGCGTGCAAAAACTTTAACAAATTTTTTCTTTATTTTCCTGAATTTTTTTTGGCAATTTTGATGAAACCAAACAAGGCAAAGCCAAAGTTTTGAAATAATCTGTTGTTGAGCGTGGGTAACAGTTGCAAGATAAACTTGTGCTGACAGAAGAATATGTGAAGCTATGGGTAGGCACGCAATATGACAGTAAGGGTTAGCAATTAACGAATGTAGATTAGCGATTGTTCAATCCGGATCCAAAGTACAAATCACAGGTGCTGGCAAAGACGTGTCGAGACGTAGCGCAATAAGGTGAAAACAAAGGACGATGGAAAGAACTCATAGAACAAGCAAATAGTCCAGATTTTTCCTTTTTCCTGAATTTTTCCCGGAATTTTCCAAAAGGCACTAGTACGAATCAAAATTTTTTTTATTTTTTCACTATTTTTTTATATTTTTCTCTGAACAAGGATAAAAAAGATGCAACCACAAAAATTGGCACCTACAACTGAGGTGGGATGTGGTCTACAGAAATACAGCACGTTCTTTGAAAAGCGTGCAAAAACTTTAACAAATTTTTTCTTTATTTTTCTGAATTTTTTTTTGGCAATTTTGATGAAACCAAACAAGGCAAAGCCAAAGTTTTGAAATAATCTGTTGTTGAGTGTGGGTAATAGTTGCAAGATAAACTAGTGCTGACAGAAGAATATGTGAAGCTATGGGTAGGCACGCAATATGACAGTAAGGGTTAGCAATTAACGAATGCAGATTAGCGATTGTTCAATCCGGATCCAAAGTACAAATCACAGGTGCTGGCAAAGACGTGTCGAGACGTAGCGCAACAAGGTGAAAACAAAGGACGATGGAAAGAACTCACAGAACAAGCAAATAGTCCAGATTTTTCCTTTTTCCTGAATTTTTCCCGGAATTTTCTAAAAGGCACTAGTAGGAATCAAAATTTTTTTATTTTTCACTATTTTTTTATATTTTTCTCTGAACAAGGATAACAAAAATGCAACCACAAAAATTGGCACCTACAACTGAGGTGGGATGTGGTCTACAGAAATATAGCACGTTCCCTGAAAAGCGTGCAAAAACTTTAACAATTTTTCTTCTTTATTTTGCTGAATTTTTTTTGGCAATTTTGATGAAACCAAACAGGGCAAAGCCAAAGTTTTGAAACAATCTGTTGTTGAGCGTGGGTAACAGTTGCAAGATGAACATGTGCTGCCAGAAGAATATGTGGAGCTATGTGTAGGCACGTAATACGACAGCAAGGATTAGCAATTAACGAATGCAGATTAGCGACTGTTCAATCCGGATCCAAAGTACAAATCACAGGTGCTGGCTAAGACGTGTCGAGACGTAGCGCAACAAGGTGAAAACAAAGGAGATGGAAAGAACTCACTGAACAAGCAAATAGTCCAGATTTTTCCTTTTCCTAAATTTTCCCCGGAATTTTCCAAAAGCCACTAGTAGGAATCAAATATTTTTTTATTTTTTCACTATTTTTTTTATATTTTTCTCTGAACAAGGATCAAAAAAGATGCAACCACAAAAATTAGCACCTACAACTGAGGTGGGATGTGGTCTACAGAAATACAACACGTTCTTTGAAAAGCGTGCAAAAACTTCAACAAATTTTTTCTTTATTTTCCTGAATTTTTTTTGGTAATTTTGATGAAACCAAACAGGGCAAAGCCAAAGTTTTGAAATAATCTGTTGTTGAGCGTGGGTAACAGTTGCAAGATAAACTTGTGCTGACAGAAGAATATGTGAAGCTATGGGTAGGCACGCAATATGACAGTAAGGGTTAGCAATTAACGAATGCAGATTAGCGATTGTTCAATCCGGATCCAAAGTACAAATCACAGGTGCTGGCAAAGACGTGTCGAGACGTAGCGCAACAAGGTGACAACAAAGGACGATGGAAAGAACTCACAGAACAAGCAAATAGTCCAGATTTTTCCTTTTTCCTGAATTTTTCCCGGAATTTTCCAAAAGGCACTAGTACGAATCAAAATTTTTTTTATTTTTTCAATATTTTTTTATATTTTTATCTGAACAAAGATAAAAAAGATGCAACCACAAAAATTGGCACCTACAACTGAGGTGGGATGTGGTCTACAGAAATACAGCACGTTCTTTGAAAAGCATGCAAAAACTTTAACAAATTTTTTCTTTATTTTCCTGAATTTTTTTTTGGCAATTTTGATGAAACCAAACAGCGCAAAGCCAAAGTTTTGAAACAATCTGTTGTTGAGCGTGGGTAACAGTTGCAAGATGAACATGTGGTGCCAGAAGAATATGTGGAGCTATGAGTAGGCACGTAATATGACAGCAAGGATTAGCAATTAACAAATGCAGATTAGCGATTGTTCAATCCGGATCCAAAGTACAAATCACAGGTGCTGGCTAAGACGTGTCGAGACGTAGCGCAACAAGTTGAAAACAAAGGAGATGGAAAGAACTCACTGAACAAGCAAATAGTCTAGATTTTTCCTTTTCCTAAATTTTCCCCGGAATTTTCCAAAAGCCACTAGTAGGAATCAAATATTTTTTATTTTTTCACTATTTTTTTATATTTTTCTCTGAACAAGGATCAAAAAAGATGCAACCACAAAAATTGGCACCTACAACTGAGGTGGGATGTGGTCTACAGAAATACAGCACGTTCTTTGAAAAGCGTGCAAAAACTTTAACAAATTTTTTCTTTATTTTCCTGAATTTTTTTTGGCAATTTTGATGAAACCAAACAAGGCAAAGCCAAAGTTTTGAAATAATCTGTTGTTGAGCGTGGGTAACAGTTGCAAGATAAACTTGTGCTGACAGAAGAATATGTGAAGCTATGGGTAGGCACGCAATATGACAGTAAGGGTTAGCAATTAACGAATGTAGATTAGCGATTGTTCAATCCGGATCCAAAGTACAAATCACAGGTGCTGGCAAAGACGTGTCGAGACGTAGCGCAATAAGGTGAAAACAAAGGACGATGGAAAGAACTCATAGAACAAGCAAATAGTCCAGATTTTTCCTTTTTCCTGAATTTTTCCCGGAATTTTCCAAAAGGCACTAGTACGAATCAAAATTTTTTTTATTTTTTCACTATTTTTTTATATTTTTCTCTGAACAAGGATAAAAAAGATGCAACCACAAAAATTGGCACCTACAACTGAGGTGGGATGTGGTCTACAGAAATACAGCACGTTCTTTGAAAAGCGTGCAAAAACTTTAACAAATTTTTTCTTCATTTTTCTGAATTTTTTTTGGCAATTTTGATGAAACCAAACAAGGCAAAGCCAAAGTTTTGAAATAATCTGTTGTTGAGTGTGGGTAATAGTTGCAAGATAAACTAGTGCTGACAGAAGAATATGTGAAGCTATGGGTAGGCACGCAATATGACAGTAAGGGTTAGCAATTAACGAATGCAGATTAGCGATTGTTCAATCCGGATCCAAAGTACAAATCACAGGTGCTGGCAAAGACGTGTCGAGACGTAGCGCAACAAGGTAAAAACAAAGGACGATGGAAAGAACTCACAGAACAAGCAAATAGTCCAGATTTTTCCTTTTTCCTGAATTTTTCCCGGAATTTTCTAAAAGGCACTAGTAGGAATCAAAATTTTTTTATTTTTCACTATTTTTTTATATTTTTCTCTGAACAAGGATAACAAAAATGCAACCACAAAAATTGGCACCTACAACTGAGGTGGGATGTGGTCTACAGAAATATAGCACGTTCCCTGAAAAGCGTGCAAAAACTTTAACAATTTTTCTTCTTTATTTTGCTGAATTTTTTTTGGCAATTTTGATGAAACCAAACAGGGCAAAGCCAAAGTTTTGAAACAATCTGTTGTTGAGCGTGGGTAACAGTTGCAAGATGAACATGTGCTGCCAGAAGAATATGTGGAGCTATGTGTAGGCACGTAATACGACAGCAAGGATTAGCAATTAACGAATGCAGATTAGCGACTGTTCAATCCGGATCCAAAGTACAAATCACAGGTGCTGGCTAAGACGTGTCGAGACGTAGCGCAACAAGGTGAAAACAAAGGAGATGGAAAGAACTCACTGAACAAGCAAATAGTCCAGATTTTTCCTTTTCCTAAATTTTCCCCGGAATTTTCCAAAAGCCACTAGTAGGAATCAAATATTTTTTTATTTTTTCACTATTTTTTTTATATTTTTCTCTGAACAAGGATCAAAAAAGATGCAACCACAAAAATTAGCACCTACAACTGAGGTGGGATGTGGTCTACAGAAATACAACACGTTCTTTGAAAAGCGTGCAAAAACTTCAACAAATTTTTTCTTTATTTTCCTGAATTTTTTTTGGTAATTTTGATGAAACCAAACAGGGCAAAGCCAAAGTTTTGAAATAATCTGTTGTTGAGCGTGGGTAACAGTTGCAAGATAAACTTGTGCTGAGAGAAGAATATGTGAAGCTATGGGTAGGCACGCAATATGACAGTAAGGGTTAGCAATTAACGAATGCAGATTAGCGATTGTTCGATCCGGATCCAAAGTACAAATCACAGCTGCTGTCAAAGACGTGTCGAGACGTAGCGCAACAAGGTGAAAACAAAGGACAATGGAAAGAACTCACAGAACAAGCAAATAGTCCAGATTTTTCCTTTTTCCTGAATTTTTCCCGGAATTTTCCAAAAGGCACTAGTAGGAATCAAAATTTTTTTATTTTTTCACTATTTTTTTATATTTTTCTCTGAACAAGGATAAAAAAAATACAACCACAAAAATTGGCACCTACAACTGAGGTGGGATGTGGTCTACAGAAATATAGCACGTTCCCTGAAAAGCGTGCAAAAACTTTAACAATTTTTTTCTTTATTTTCCAAAATTTTTTTGGCAATTTTGATGAAACCAAACAGGGCAAAGCCAAAGTTTTGAAACAACCTGTTGTTGAGCGTGGGCAACAGTTGCAAGATGAACCAGTGCTGCCAGAAGAATATGTGGAGCTATGGGTAGGCACGTAATATGACAGCAAGGATTAGCAATTAACGAATGCAGATTAGCGATTGTTCAATCCGGATCCAAAGTACGAATCACAGGTGCTGGCTAAGACGTGTCGAGATGTAGCGCAACAAGGTGAAAACAAAGGAGATGGAAAGAACTCACTGAACAAGCAAATAGTCCAGATTTTTCCTTTTCCTAAATTTTCCCCGGAATTTTCCAAAAGCCACTAGTAGGAATGAAATTTTTTTTATTTTTTCGCTATTTTTTTATATTTTTCTCTGAACAAGGATCAAAAAAGATGCAACCACAAAAATTGGCACCTACAACTGAGGTGGGATGTGGTCTATAGAAATACAGCATGTTCTTTGAAAAGCGTGCAAAAACTTTAACAAATTTTTTCTTTATTTTTCTGAATTTTTTTGTCAATTTTGATGAAACCAAACAGGGCAAAGCCAAAGTTTTGAAATAATCTGTTGTTGAGCATGGGTAACAGTTGCAAGATAAACTTGTGCTGACAGAAGAATATGTGAAGCTATGGGTAGGCACGCAATATGACAGTAAGGGTTAGCAATTAACGAATGCAGATTAGCGATTGTTCAATCCGGATCCAAAGTACAAATCACAGGTGCTGGCAAAGACGTGTCGAGACGTAGCGCAACAAGGTGAAAACAAAGGACGATGGAAAGAACTCACAGAACAAGCAAATAGTCCAGATTTTTCCTTTTTCCTGAATTTTTCCCGAAATTTTCCAAAAGGCACTAGTAGGATTCAAAATTTTTTTATTTTTTCGCTATTTTTTTATATTTTTCTCTGAACAAGGATAAAAAATGCAACCACAAAAATTGGCACCTACAACTGAGGTGGGATGTGGTCTACAGAAATACAGCACGTTCCCTGAAAAGCGTGCAAAAACTTTAACAATTTTTTTCTTTATTTTCCTGAATTTTTTTTGGCAATTTTGATGAAACCAAACAGGGCAAAGCCAAAGTTTTGAAACAATCTGTTGTTGAGCGTGGGTAACAGTTGCAAGACGAACATGTGCTGCCAGAAGAATATGTGGAGCTATGGGTAGGCACGTAATATGACAGCAAGGATTAGCAATTAACGAATGCAGATTAGCGATTGTTCAATCCGGATCCAAAGTACAAATCACAGGTGCTGGCTAAGACGTGTCGAGACGTAGCGCAACAAGGTGAAAACAAAGGAGATGGAAAGAACTCACTGAACAAGCAAATAGTCTAGATTTTTCCGTTTTCAAAATTTTCCCCTGAATTTTCCAAAAGCCACCAGTAGGATTCAAATATTTTTTTATTTTTTCACTATTTTTTTATATTTTCTCCGAACAAGGATCAAAAAAGATGCAACCACAAAAATTGGCACCTACAACTGAGGTGGGATGTGGTCTACAGAAATACAGCATGTTCTTTGAAAATCGTGCAAAAACTTTAACAATTTTTTTCTTTATTTTCCTGAATTTTTTTTGGCAATTTTGATGAAACCAAACAGGGCAAAGCCAAAGTTTTGAAATAATCTATTGTTGAGCGTGGGTAACAGTTGCAAGATAAACTTGTGCTGACAGAAGAATATGTGAAGCTATGGGTAGGCACGCAATATGACAGTAAGGGTTAGCAATTAACGAATGCAGATTAACGATTGTTCAATCCGGATCCAAAGTATAAATCACAGGTGCTGGCAAAGACGTGTCGAGATGTAGCGCAACAAGGTGAAAACTAAGGAGATGGAAAGAACTCACTGAACAAGCAAATAGTCTAGATTTTTCCTTTTCCTAAATTTTCCCCGAAATTTTCCAAAAGCCACTAGTAGGAATCAAATATTTTTTATTTTTTCACTATTCTTTTATATTTTTGTCTGAACAAGGATCAAAAAAGATGCAACCACAAAAATTGGCACCTACAACTGAGGTGGGATGTGGTCTATAGAAATACAGCACATTCTCTGAAAAGCGTGCATAAATTTTGATAAATTTTTTTCTTTATTTTTCTGAATTTCTTTGGCAATTTTGATGAAACCAAACAGGGAAAAGCCAAAGTGGTGAAACGATCTGTTGTTGAGCGTGGGTAACACTTGCAAGATGAACCTGTGCTGACAGATGAATATGTGGAGCTATGGGTAGGCACACAATATTACAGCAAGGATTAGCAATTAACGAATGCAGATTAGCGATTGTTCAATCCGGATCCAAAGTACAAATCACAGGTGCAGGCTAAGACGTGTCGAGACGTAGCGCAGCAAGGAGAAAACAAAGGACGATGGAAAGAACTCACAGAATAAGCAAATAGTCCGGATTTTTCCTTTTTCCTGAATTTTTCCTGGAATTTTCCAAAAGGCACTAGTAGGAATCAATATTTTTTTATTTTTTCAATATTTTTTTATATTTTTCTATGAACAAGGATAAAAAAGATGCAACCAGGAAAATTGGCACCTACAACTGAGGTGGGATGTGGTCTACAGAAAATACAGCACGTTCTCTTAAAAGCGTGCAAAAACTTTAACAATTTTTTTCTTTATTTTCCTGAATTTTTTTGGCAATTTTGATGAAACCAAACAGGGCAAAGCCAAAGTTTTGAAACAATCTGTTGTTGAGCGTGGGTAACAGTTGCAAGTTGAACCTGTGTTGACAGAAGAATATGTGGTGCTATGGGTAGACACGCCATATGACAACAAGGATTAGCAATTAATGAATGCAGATTAGCGATTGTTCAAGCCGGATCCAAAGTACAAATCACAGGTGCTGCCTAAGACGTGTCGAGACGTAGCGCAACCAGGTGAAAACAAAGGAGGTGGAAAGAACTCACAGAACAAGCAAATTGTCTAGATTTTTCCTTTTCCTAAATTTTCCCCGGAATTTTCCAAAAGGCACTAGTAGGAATCAATTTTTTTTATTTTTTCACTATTTTTTTATATTTTTCTCTGAACAAGAATCAAAAAAGATGCCACCACAAAAATTGGCATCTACAACTGAGGTGGGATGTGGTCTACATAAATACAACACGTTCTCTGAAAAGCGTGCAAAAACTTTGATAATTTTTTGCTTTATTTTCCTGAATTTTTTTTTGGCAATTTTGATGAAACCAAACAGGGCAAAGCCAAAGTTTTGAAACAATCTGTTGTTGAGCGTGGGTAACAGTTGCAAGATGAACCTGTGCTGACAGAAGAATATGTGAAGCTATGGGTAGGCACGCAATATGACAGTAAGGATTAGCAATTAACGAATGCAGACTAGCGATTGTTCAATCCGGATCCAAAGTACAAATCACAGGTGCTGGCAAAGACGTGTCGAGACTTAGCGCAACAAGGTGAAAACAAAGGACGATGGAAAGAACTCACAGAACAAGCAAATAGTCCAGCTTTTTCCTTTTTCCTGAATTTTTCCCGGAATTTTCCAAAAGGCACTAGTAGGAATCAAAAAATTTTTATTTTTTCACTATTTTTTTATATTTTTCTCTGAACAAGGATAAAAAAGATGCAACCACAAAAATTGGCACCTACAACTGAGGTGGGATGTGGTCTACAGAAATATAGCATGTTCCCTGAAAAGCGTGCAAAAACTTTAACAATTTTTTCTTTATTTTCTTAAATTTTTTTTGCCAATTTTGATGAAACCAAACAGGGCAAAGCCAAAGTTTTGAAACAATCTGTTGTTGAGCGTGGGTAACAGTTGCAAGATGAACCTGTGCTGACAGAAGAATATGTGGAGCTATGGGTAGACACGAAATATGACAACAAAGATTAGCAATTAACGAATGCAGATTAGCGATTGTTCAATCCGGATCCAAAGTACAAATCACACGTGCTGGCAAAGACGTGTCGAGACGTAGCGCAACAAGGTGAAAATAAAGGAGATGGAAAGAACTCATAGAACAAGCAAATAGTCCAGATTTTTCCTTTTCCTAAATTTTTCCCGGAATTTTCCAAAAGGCACTAGTAGGAATCAATTTTTTTTTATTTTTTCACTATTTTTTTATATTTTTCTCTGAACAAGAATCAAAAAAGATGCCACCACAAAAATTGGCATCTACAACTGAGGTGGGATGTGGTCTACATAAATACAACACGTTCTCTGAAAAGCGTGCAAAAACTTTGATAATTTTTTGCTTTATTTTCCTGAATTTTTTTTTGGCAATTTTGATGAAACCAAACAGGGCAAAGCCAAAGTTTTGAAACAATCTGTTGTTGAGCGTGGGTAACAGTTGCAAGATGAACCTGTGCTGACAGAAGAATATGTGAAGCTATGGGTAGGCACGCAATATGACAGTAAGGATTAGCAATTAAGGAATGCAGATTAGCGATTGTTCAATCCGGATCCAAAGTACAAATCACAGGTGCTGGCAAAGACGTGTCGAGACTTAGCGCAACAAGGTGAAAACAAAGGACGATGGAAAGAACTCACAGAACAAGCAAATAGTCCAGATTTTTCCTTTTTCCTGAATTTTTCCCGGAATTTTCCAAAAGGCACTAGTAGGAATCAAAAAATTTTTATTTTTTCACTATTTCTTTATATTTTTCTCTGAACAAGGATAAAAAAGATGCAACCACAAAAATTGGCACCTACAACTGAGGTGGGATGTGGTCTACAGAAATATAGCATGTTCCCTGAAAAGCGTGCAAAAACTTTAACAATTTTTTTCTTTATTTTCTTAAATTTTTTTTGCCAATTTTGATGAAACCAAACAGGGCAAAGCCAAAGTTTTGAAACAATCTGTTGTTGAGCGTGGGTAACAGTTGCAAGATGAACCTGTGCTGACAGAAGAATATGTGGAGCTATGGGTAGACACGTAATATGACAACAAAGATTAGCAATTAACGAATGCAGATTAGCGATTGTTCAATCCGGATCCAAAGTACAAATCACACGTGCTGGCAAAGACGTGTCGAGACGTAGCGCAACAAGGTGAAAATAAAGGAGATGGAAAGAACTCATAGAACAAGCAAATAGTCCAGATTTTTCCTTTTTCCTGAATTTTTCCCAGAATTTTCCAAAAGCCACTAGTAGCAATCAAAAATTTTTTATTTTTTCACTATTTTTTTATATTTTTCTCTGAACAAGGATAAAAAAGATGCAACCACAAAAATTGGCACCTACAACTGAGGTGGGATGTGGTCTACAGAAATATAGCATGTTCCCTGAAAAGCGTGCAAAAACTTTAACAATTTTTTTCTTTATTTTCTTAAATTTTTTTTGGCAATTTTGATGAAACCAAACAGGGCAAAGCCAAAGTTTTGAAACAATCTGTTGTTGAGCGTGGGTAACAGTTGCAAGATGAACCTGTGCTGACAGAAGAATATGTGGAGCTATGGGTAGACACGTAATATGACAACAAAGATTAGGAATTAACGAATGCAGATTAGCGATTGTTCAATCCGGATCCAAAGTACAAATCACACGTGCTGGCAAAGACGTGTCGAGATGTAGCGCAACAAGGTGAAAATAAAGGAGATGGAAAGAACTCATAGAACAAGCAAATAGTCCAGATTTTTCCTTTTCCTAAATTTTTCCCGGAATTTTCCAAAAGGCACTAGTAGGAATCAATTTTTTTTTTATTTTTTCACTATTTTTTTATATTTTTCTCTGAACAAGAATAAAAAAAGATGCCACCACAAAAATTGGCATCTACAACTGAGGTGGGATGTGGTCTACATAAATACAACACGTTCTCTGAAAAGCGTGCAAAAACTTTGATAATTTTTTGCTTTATTTTCCTGAATTTTTTTTGGCAATTTTGATGAAACCAAACAGGGCAAAGCCAAAGTTTTGAAACAATCTGTTGTTGAGCGTGGGTAACAGTTGCAAGATGAACCTGTGCTGACAGAAGAATATGTGAAGCTATGGGTAGGCACGCAATATGACAGTAAGGATTAGCAATTAAGGAATGCAGATTAGCGATTGTTCAATCCGGATCCAAAGTACAAATCACAGGTGCTGGCAAAGACGTGTCGAGACTTAGCGCAACAAGGTGAAAACAAAGGACGATGGAAAGAACTCACAGAACAAGCAAATAGTCCAGATTTTTCCTTTTTCCTGAATTTTTCCCGGAATTTTCCAAAAGGCACTAGTAGGAATCAAAAAATTTTTATTTTTTCACTATTTTTTTATATTTTTCTCTGAACAAGGATAAAAAAGATGCAACCACAAAAATTGGCACCTACAACTGAGGTGGGATGTGGTCTACAGAAATATAGCATGTTCCCTGAAAAGCGTGCAAAAACTTTAACAATTTTTTTCTTTATTTTCTTAAATTTTTTTTGCCAATTTTGATGAAACCAAACAGGGCAAAGCCAAAGTTTTGAAACAATCTGTTGTTGAGCGTGGGTAACAGTTGCAAGATGAACCTGTGCTGACAGAAGAATATGTGGAGCTATGGGTAGACACGTAATATGACAACAAAGATTAGCAATTAACGAATGCAGATTAGCGATTGTTCAATCCGGATCCAAAGTACAAATCACACGTGCTAGCAAAGACGTGTCGAGACGTAGTGCAACAAGGTGAAAATAAAGGAGATGGAAAGAACTCATAGAACAAGCAAATAGTCCAGATTTTTCCTTTTCCTAAATTTTTCCCGGAATTTTCCAAAAGCCACTAGTAGGAATCAAATATTTTTTATTTTTTCACTATTTTTTATATTTTTCTCTGAACAAGGATAAAAAAATGCAACCACAAAAATTAGCACCTACAACTGAGGTGGGATGTGGTCTACAGAAATACAGCACGTTCTTTGAAAAGCGTGCAAAAACTTTAACAATTTTTTTCTTTATTTTCCTGAATTTTTTTGGCAATTTTGATGAAACCAAACAGGGCAAAGCCAAAGTTTTGAAACAATCTGTTGTTGAGCGTGGGTAACAGTTGCAAGATGAACCTGTGTTGACAGAAGAATATGTGGAGCTATGGGTAGACACGCCATATGACAGCAAGGATTAGCAATTAACGAATGCAGATTAGCGATTGTTCAATCCGGATCCAAAGTACAAATCACAGGTGCTGCCTAAGACGTGTCGAGACGTAGCGCAACCAGGTGAAAACAAAGGAGGTGGAAAGAACTCACAGAACAAGCAAATTGTCTAGATTTTTCCTTTTCCTAAATTTTCCCCGGAATTTTCCAAAAGGCACTAGTAGGAATCAATTTTTTTTATTTTTTCACTATTTTTTTATATTTTTCTCTGAACAAGGATCAAAAAAGATGCCACCACAAAAATTGGCATCTACAACTGAGGTGGGATGTGGTCTACATAAATACAACACGTTCTCTGAAAAGCATGCAAAAACTTTGATAATTTTTTGCTTTATTTTCCTGAATTTTTTTTGGCAATTTTGATGAAACCAAACAGGGCAAAGCCAAAGTTTTGAAACAATCTGTTGTTGAGCGTGGGTAACAGTTGCAAGATGAACCTGTGCTGATAGAAGAATATGTGAAGCTATGGGTAGGCACGCAATATGACAGTAAGGATTAGCAATTAACGAATGCAGATTAGCGATTGTTCAATCCGGATCCAAAGTACAAATCACAGGTGCTGGCAAAGACGTGTCGAGACTTAGCGCAACAAGGTGAAAACAAAGGACGATGGAAAGAACTCACAGAACAAGCAAATAGTCCAGATTTTTCCTTTTTCCTGAATTTTTCCCGGAATTTTCCAAAAGGCACTAGTAGGAATCAAATTTTTTTTATTTTTTTCACTATTTTTTTATATTTTTCTCTGAACAAGGATAAAAAAGATGCAACCACAAAAATTGGCACCTACAACTAAGGTGGGATGTGGTCTACAGAAATATAGCATGTTCCCTGAAAAGCGTGCAAAAACTTTAACAATTTTTTTCTTTATTTTCTTAAATTTTTTTTGGCAATTTTGATGAAACCAAACAGGGCAAAGCCAAAGTTTTGAAACAATCTGTTGTTGAGCGTGGGTAACAGTTGCAAGATGAACCTGTGCTGACAGAAGAATATGTGGACCTATGGGTAGACACGTAATATGACAACAAGGATTAGCAATTAACGAATGCAGATTAGCGAGTGTTCAATCCGGATCCAAAGTACAAATCACACGTGCTGGCAAAGACGTGTCGAGACGTAGCGCAACAAGGTGAAAACAAAGGAGATGGAAAGAACTCATAGAACAAGCAAATAGTCCAGATTTTTCCTTTTCCTAAATTTTCCCCGGAATTTTCCAAAAGCCACTAGTAGGAATCAAATATTTTTTATTTTTTCACTATTTTTTATATTTTTCTCTGAACAAGGATAAAAAAATACAACCACAAAAATTAGCACCTACAACTGAGGTGGGATGTGGTCTACAGAAATACAGCACGTTCTTTGAAAAGCGTGCAAAAACTTTAACAAATTTTTTCTTTATTTTTCTGAATTTTTTTTGGCAATTTTGATGAAACCAAACAAGGCAAAGCCAAAGTTTTGAAATAATCTATTGTTGAGCGTGGGTAACAGTTGCAAGATAAACTTGTGCTGACAGAAGAATATGTGAAGCTATGGGTAGGCACGCAATATGACAGTAAGGGTTAGCAATTAACGAATGCAGATTAGCGATCGTTCAATCCGGATCCAAAGTACAAATCACAGGTGCTGGCAAAGACGTGTCGAGACGTAGCGCAACAAGGTGAAAACAAAGGACGATGGAAAGAACTCACAGAACAAGCAAATAGTCCAGATTTTTCCTTTTTCCTGAATTTTTCCCGGAATTTTACAAAAGGCACTAGTAGGAATCAAATTTTTTTTTATTTTTTCACTATTTTTTAATATTTTTCTCTGAACAAGGATAAAAAAGATGCAACCACAAAAATTGGCAACTACAACTGAGGTGGGGTGTGGTCTACAAAAATATAGCACGTTCCCTGAAAAGCGTGCAAAAACTTTAACAATTTTTTTCTTTATTTTCCTAAATTTTTTTTGGCAATTTTGATGAAACCAAACAGGGCAAAGCCAAAGTTTTGAAACAATCTGTTGTTGAGCGTGGGTAACAGTTGCAAGATGAACCTGTGCTGACAGAAGAATATGTGGAGCTATGGGTAGGTGTTGATATTTGGTCACGCAATTAGGAAATGATCCGCAAGCGCACGGATATCGGTGAACACTTCACCCGGGGTGTTATCCAGAGTATCGTATTTATTTTTTTACCACTAGGAGAAAGCATGCATCTGACTAACCAAATCTATTACTGCTAACCTTTAGGCTACAACTACTGTGATTTGATGTGAGCGATGTATAGAGAAGACTGCAACTGCACTCTCGTTCTAACCTTGGTAAGGATGATCTACTGCTCTATTGGGGAGGCTCACGGAATCTAGACACCTCAAAGGATGTTCGACCCGCACCTATAAACCCTATCGATCCTGCTAACGGGATATGGAATACAAAGGTAGCTACGGAAATGTCACGTTCCTCGCTACTACCACGGTCCGGCTAGACAGGGGATATCTATGAGTATCCTAGCCCAAAAACCTCGTTTACGCTAGAGATGATTACTCTAAACTCTACGCAAAGAGATTAAAGTAAACTCATAAACCAAAGAACAATAAAACAAAGAACTTACTAGAATTTAGAAGTCGAAATACTGAAGAATCCTAGGAGCAAGCCTCGGGTTAGGAGAACTTGATCCTGCAGGTACAACCTCGAAGTAGTCACCGACAGGCCGGGCTTCCTTCGATCTATACCTCCACTCTATCTCTCTCAATCTAGAAGAACTAAGTCTAATCTCACATTGGATGCTAAGCCCTAATGAGGTGGGAACCCTAAGGGAACCTCTCTCTCTGAATCCTCTCTAGAAAATATGAAAATAATGGACGTGGATTCTCCTCTCCAGGGGCTAGGGGTCCTCCTTATATAGTCCCTTCATGTGAACCTGGGCCGTCGGATCAAACCGACATTAATCGCACGGTTTTCCTTGATCCTTTAGGTCGGTGGGGCATAATCCGCGAGACTCATCCTGATTGGTTGCAGACCTAGGGCGAGCGCCCTAGGGTCCAGGGCGGGCGCCCTGGTCCCGGGCCCGTTCGGCCTCCCGTTCGATCCCGTGGCTTCTGGAGTCTTCTAGATGATAGAAAATCGGTGAACACGTTAATATCTCTATGTAATTCCGACGTGTGGGCCTTTCCTTTGTATTTCCTGATAACCCCCTGTAGAAACAGATAAACAACAAAACTCGTGGAATTCTGTCAGATCAAACCCTAATTCTAGGTGTTGCTTGCATATAGGTCCTTTTCCTTATTTATTGGATAATTAAAATTGATACTTAAGAACTGTCAACAAACACCGCCATACTTAGGCTTTTACTCGTCCTCGAGAAAAGGATGGTTCAGAAAAATAACTGGGGTTGAAACATTATAAAGCATTCTTTTTATACCTGCAGGGTGTTGTGAATGTCCACTATGCACTGTAGTCAGGGAAATATATGGTTGAAGTAGAGATCCTTTCTTCTCATCCTGTCACTTGGAGTTTTTATATATTTTTGAATAGAAAACTTAGCATACCTTTATCCTCATAGGGGCTCTCAGATCACTCATTTATCTTTTGTATATCTCACTGAGGCTGTTTTAATTTGTAGAAATTCTCAAGCATACTTACTTTGCATATTTTGCCTGGGTCAAAACGGGATCCGAGGAGAGGAATGTCATACTCTTAGATCAAAGACTTTGAAAATTAAAACTTGTCAACTCTTACTGGCATATTGGTTATTAGAGGGACCATGGGCTATCATTTTCTTTTTACCATATATATTTTTATCATCTCATTTTTTTCAGGTGGATACTGAGGTACCCCTAATTCTACTTCCGGACACTTGTCCATTTTTCTGCGAGGTTGTCGAGCACTTGCTCCTTTTTATTTCCTCGAAATATATTTTTGCATAGCCCATGCCTCTAATGCAAGAATACTTCGGAAGAGTGAATCTTTCTGAATAAAAATGTCTTGATCTTGGGAGCATGATAAATCTCTCAACAAGGGTCTAACTCGTTTTGCACAAACTCAATACAAAGCAAATTAATATTTTTAGGTTTATCAGGCATATAAAATGTTGAGGATGGTAGCTATATTTTTTAAGTTTTTGAAAGAAAATCTCCAAGCGACAAAGATTTCAAGAATAAGATACTCATATTCTACCATCTCACATTCCACAATGACTTGAGTAACACATGGTTTTCAAAATGATTTTCAATAAATGCAGGTTTTCAGAAATATCACAGAGTGAGATTGATCATAATTAGAAATATTTTTGTCTTTTTAAATTATCATGTTAGGAACAATATTCTACACAGCCCAATATGTATTTGTATATATGTAAATAAAGCGTGCAGAGTATGTACCTGAATCGTGGAGTGGTGCAATCGAAGTGTTTTTACCATGTCGAGGGGATTCCCCATACTTGTTTCCTGCTTTCTTGCATAAAAATAAAGTGGAGATACACGAGGCATAATAATAATAATAATCTTTATTTGTCTTGAGGCATTTATTACACTGACTAATGAAGCAAACTAATCTAAACTGAATTTAATCGAATCTAATTGAATCTAATGATGAAGACTAAGACACACTGCCTCAAGGTCTAATCTAGATAGCTCAGTGTTGCTCTAAATCCCTGATCCTAGCAAGGGCATCAGAAAGGTCACGTTTAAGCGCGAGCACAGTAGTGTTCAGGTTGGAGACCTGCCTACTAAGGGAGCTAACTGTGGACTGAAGTTCCATAATATGTCTATTTGCTGTCCTGATGTCCTCATCCACATCTTCTATGGTCCTGCGGCGCTTCGATGGTGTCTCAAACGAATTAAGAGCGTGCTTAGGAGCTTCCTTTGGTGGGATGAAGCGAACTTTTGCTGTCCTAACTCCTTTGAAGCGGGGCCTCTCCTTCTCCGTAGTGTAGTGGACGCTGCTGATCTCGCCGCTCCGGTTGGTCTTGACGCCTACAACCCGCTCAGTGGGTTTAGGTGGCAGGATTTTCGTGCCGGCTGGTACCTTGATGATGGCTTCTTGCTTGGACGACGGTCCCTTGAGAAGAAGGGGCTGCGGTGGTGCAGTAAGAACTAGTTGGGCGTAGTAGGATGAGATTGAGCTGCGCTGGTTTGATGGTGGGGCTGCTAGCTGTCGCTCTGTGTTGGCCGGGACGAGAGCGTAGGCGTCGGGGTCATCCTTGGGCTTGCGGTTGAGGTCGTAAGGGACGATCTCCCAGTTGCGGTGGGTCTTGTCAGCCATTGGAGAAGCAAGGAACTAGACAAGCTCTAATTGAGGAGGAGAGAAGGATTGAATGAATTGGTGTTGAAAGCTGACGTCAGGGGTCTGTTTATATAGGGGTCAAAAAGTGCCTCTAGGGTTTCCATAGATCCATCCCGCCACCGGGCGTGCGTAACAACCCATTCGCGGAATTTTCTGGATAACCATAGATGAGGAAAGCACGTCGAAAGAGGCCGGGGCCAAGGGGACACCAGGGCAGGGTGCCCGCCCTCATCCTCAGGGCGCCCGCCCTGGGCCTGCCTCCTCTGCGGGCCCGCTTGCTCGAGCGTGTTTCTAGAAGTATTTTTATCCCGAAAAATATATACGTGGCCCAAAAACGTCAGATTAAAAAGGTCGGGCTTTAATTCTCCATCGGATGGTAAAAATGGATCACGTCTATTTCTTCTAATTCTTTATTGGGTTCTAAAAATAATTTAAGACGTTGACCATTTACCTTGAATAACGTACCTTCATCGTTTTGAAGTGTAATAGCTCCGTGGGATGATGAATGGCATCTGTCGATGATCTTCCACCCTTCCTCAGTGGTCACACACCTTCTGAGTAAGCCATCAGCGCATACTCGGAAGAGGTATGGCTCATCCCATATGTGTGAACGACTTTCTTGAATAAGCTTCTTCTTGTTCGCTCCTGGTGGTACATACCCTGAAACCATAAAATTAACAATATCTGCATACTAGGGGTCAGACCTGTTGATTCCATAGAGCATGTCGTCCCGGAGTGAATCATTAATGGGTGTTTCCTGTGGATCCTTAAAGTGCATTCTAGACAAGTGATCTGCAACAGAATTTTCAACTCCCTTTTTATCTTTTATTTCTAAGTCAAATTCTTGGAGTAACAAGATCCATCTAATTAGGCGAGGTTTAGCATCTTTTTTAGTGAGCAAATATTTTAGTGCAGCATGATCAGTGTAAACAATTATTTTAGCTCCTACTAAGTAAGATCTAAATTTATCAATGGCAAAGACAACAGCCAGAAGCTCTTTTTCAGTGGTTGCATAATTAAGTTGAGCTCCTGTCAAAGTTTTACTGGCGTAAGCAATTGCATGATGCTTCTTGTCTTTTGTTTGCCCCAAAACTGCCCCCACAACATAATCACTAGCATCACACATAATTTCAAAAGGCAACGACCAATCAGGGGGTTGAATGATTGGTGCAGAGATGAGTGCATTCTTTAATAATTCAAAAGCTTTTAAACATGCATCATCAAATTCGAAAGGAGCATCCTTGGCTAGCAAAAGAGTGAGTGGTCTAGCAATAAATGAAAAATCTTTTATGAATCTGCGATAAAAACCAGCATGGCCAAGAAAGCTTCGAATTCCTTTTATATTCACAGGTGGAGGTAGTTGTTCTATTACTTCAATTTTAGCTTTATCTACCTCAATACCTCTTTCAGACACTAGGTGTCCTAGCACTATTCCTTCCCTAACCATAAAATGACATTTTTCCTAGTTAAGGACTAAGTGCTTTTCTTTGCATCTTTGCAAAACCTTGTCTAAGTTTTCAAGACAATTATCAAAAGTTTTTCCATAAACAGAAAAATCATCCATGAAAACTTCCATAATCTCTTCAATCATATCAGAAAATATAGACATCATACATCTTTGAAAAGAAGCTGGTGCATTACATAGCCCAAAAGACATTCTACGATAAGCATAAGTTCCGTATGGACAGGTAAAAGTGGTTTTGCTTTGATCATCAGGATGGATCGGGATCTGGTGGTACCCTGAATATCCATCTAAGAAACAGAAGAACGAATGGTTCGCTAACCGCTCTAACATCTCATCTATAAAAGGTAAAGGAAAGTGATCCTTTTTCGTGGCTTTATTCAGTTTTCTATAGTCAATGCACATCCGCCACCCTGTGACGGTGCGTTGCGGAATTAGCTCGTTCTTCTCATTTGTAACAACAGTCATGCCTCCCTTTTTAGGCACAACTTGAACAGGGCTCACCCACTCACTATGCGGCACAGGATATATAATCCCTGCATGCAGCAACTTTATAACTTCCTTTTTAACTACTTCTCTCATCGCGTTGTTGAGTCTACGTTGGGGTTCCCGAGAAGGTGAAACAGAAGGATCTGTCGGAATGTGATGGGTGCAAATCATAGGACTGATTGCTGTAAGATCTTGGAGTGAGTAGCCAAAGACTGAGTGATGTTTTTCTAAAACGGTCATTAATCGCAGAGTTTGTTCCTGAATGAGTTTATTACTAATGATCACAGGAAACTCTGGATTATTATTTAGGAAAGCATAGATAAGATCGGGTGGTAAAGTTTTAAGCTCTATAGGAGGTCTGGGTGTTTCTGCAAACTCATCTAAAGGTTCAGGTTCAGAAGGTTCAGCATCCTCTCCTATGAAGAAATGGGCTTCTTCTTCTAAGTCTGATTCATTTAAAAGCTCTAGAGACGCAGCTTTTACCTCTTCCATAGGATCAGGCAAAAGAGATGACTCGATCTTATTATTCAAGGAGTGAGAAATTGTCATAGGGAATTTAAAATCCTTTCCAAAAGAAATGTGTAGCTTTCCAGTTTGACCTTCATAAAGGAGTCTTCTAAATGGTTGTCCTATCAACAGGTCGAAGTCCCATGTATCAAAGATATAAAAGTTCAAATGAATCATGGAGCCTTCTACCATAAAGGGTAGGACATTCACAATTCCAAGACTGGGGACCAATCGTCCCAAAGATTCCTTCATGAACTTTGTTGTGGGGGTTAAAATTAATTTTCCAAATAATTTAAGTGCAAAAGCTTCAGACATGATATTGATCCCCACAACAGGATTATAGAGAGCATCAAATTGATCAGAATCATAAGCACAGCGTATAGTGATAGGAGGTGTATCCAAACGGATCACTTCAGAGGAAAGCTATGACTCCTCCAACCATTCGCTACTCATGACTGAGATAAGCTCTCTCAATTGATATTCACTTGGTAAACAAATGCTATAATGGCCGCTTTGGGGTTTGTCTATAGAATGGTAGTTTGAAATATTTCCAAAATCGGCAAAAAGATCGGATTCTATATCCAGCATGAAATCAGGTGGTGGAATTTCTTCCTTTTGTGGCTCAAAACTTGGGATAGCTGAAGTAGGTGAAGAATTCGGCAGAGTGTCTACTTCGGCTTCGTAGGTTTCATCATGGAGGGTATTATCCATCTCAGCTTCTAGGATTCTATCTAGGATCGCTCTAGCTTCATCAGTAGGGATACGAAAGAAAGAACCTCTAGACATTGTATGTAGCATTTGTTTATGTTCTTTCTGAAGACCTCGAAAGAAATGAAAAAGGAGAATAGGGTCTTCAATATTGAGTTTTGGACCAGATTCTAAAAGATCAGAAAAACATTTCCAGGATTTTCCCAAAGTTTCATTTTCTTTTTGTTTAAAAGATAGAACTTCGAGTCTAAGGTCGACGATACGATCGAGGGAATAAAAATCTAAACAGAAGTTGGCTCGTAAGACTCCCCATTCACCTCATTGTTGACTTACCTTCTGACTATACCATCGTCTAGCTTCTCCTCTTAAGGAAAAAGGAAAAAACTTCCAACGTAAAGTCTTATCAGAAATGCCTTCAATGCGAAGACAATCGCATGTTTGCTCAAAATCTCTAATATAAAGGTAAGGATTTTCGTCTTCCTTTCCCGAAAAGGACAGGTTCTCAATCATGGCAATTAACCTTGAACTTAACCTATACTGGGATGTTTGGATAGGCTGTGATGACTCCCATGGTAAAAGGTCAGTTTCCGAAGGTGTTGCAAATTGATAGATTGATTTAGAATCTTGGTTCTCCATAAGGTAAGAATAAAGAAAAGATAAGGAATAAAAAGATAAAGAAAGATAAAAGTATAGGTACAAGCTAGTAGTAAGATTCAAGGTTATCTCAGCAAACCGTCTTTCTCCCCGGCAACGGCGCCAGAAATGCTTGTTGATATTTGGTAACGCAATTAGGAAATGATCCGCAAGCGCACAGATATCGGTGAGCACTTCACCCGGGATGTTATCCAGAGTATCGTATTTATTTTTTTACCACTAGGAGAAAGCGTGCATCTGACTAACCAAATCTATTACTACTAACCTTTAGGCTACAACCACTGTGATTTGATGTGAGCGATGTATAGAGAAGACTGCAACTGCACTATCGTTCTAACCTTGGTAAGGATGATCTACTGCTCTATTGGGGAGGCTCACGGAATCTAGACACCTCAAAGGATGTTCGACCCGCACCTATAAACCCTATCGATCCTGCTAACGGGATATGGAATACAAAGGTAGCTACGGAAATGTCACGTTCCTCGCTACTACCACGGTCCGGCTCGACAGGGGATATCTATGAGTATCCTAGCCCAAACACCTCGTTTACGCTAGAGATAATTACTCTAAACTCTATGCGAAGAGATTAAAGTAAACTCATAAACCAAAGAACAATAAAACAAAGAACTTACTAGAATTTAGAAGTCGAAATACTGAAGAATCCTAGGAGCAAGCCTCGGGTTAGGAGAACTTGATCCTGCAGGTACAACCTCGAAGTAGTCACCGACAGGCCGGGCTTCCTTCGATCTATACCTCCACTCTATCTCTCTCAATCTAGAAGAACTAAGTCTAATCTCACATTGGATGCTAAGCCCTAATGAGGTGGGAACCCTAAGGGAACCTCTCTCTCTGAATCCTCTCTGGAAAATATGAAAATAATGGACTTGGATTCTCCTCTCCAGGGGCCAGGGGTCCTGCTTATATAGTCCCTTCAAGTGAACCTGGGCCGTCGGATCAAACCGACATTAATCGCACGGTTTTCCTTGATCCTTTAGGTCGGTGGGGCATAATCTGTGAGACTCATCCTGATTGGTTGCAGACCTAGGGCGGGCGCCCCAGGGTCCAGGGCGGGCGCCCCAGGGTCCAGGGCGGGCGCCCTGGTCCCGGGCCCGTTCGGCCTCCCGTTCGATCTCGTGGCTTCTGGAGTCTTCTAGATGATAGAAAATCGGTGAACACGTTAATATCTCTATGTAATTCCGATGTGTGGGCCTTTTCTTTGTATTTCCTGATAACCCCCTGCAGAAACAGATAAACAACAAAACTCGTGGAATTCTGTCAGATCAAACCCTAATTCTAGGTGTTGCTTGCATATAGGTCCTTTTCCTTATTTATTGGATAATTAAAATTGATACTTAAGAACTGTCAACAGTAGGCACGTAATATGACAGCAAGGATTAGCAATTAACGAATGCAGATTAGCGATTGTTCAATCCGGATCCAAAGTACAAATCACAGGTGCTGGCTAAGACGTGTCGAGACGTAGCGCAACAAGGTGAAAACAAGGGAGATGGAAAGAACTCACAGAACAAGCAAATAGTCCAGATTTTTCCTTTTCCTAAATTTTCCCCGGAATTTTCCAAAAGCCACTAGTAGGAATCAAATATTTTTTATTTTTTCACTATTTTTTATATTTTTCTCTGAACAAGGATCAAAAAAGATGCAACCACAAAAATTGGCACCTACAACTGAGGTAGGATGTGGTCTACAGAAATACAACACATTCTTTGAAAAGCGTGCAAAAACTTTAACAAATTTTTTTCTTTATTTTCATGAATTTTTTTGGCAATTTTGATGAAACAAAACAGGGCAAAGCCAAAGTTTTGAAATAATCTGTTGTTGAGCGTGGGTAACAGTTGCAAGATAAACTTGTGCTAATAGAAGAATATGTGAAGCTATGGGTAGGCACGCAATATGACAGTAAGGGTTAGCAATTAACGAATGTAGATTAGCGATTGTTCAATCCGGATCCAAAGTACAAATCACAGGTGCTGGCAAACACGTGTCGAGACGTAGCGCAACAAGGTGAAAACAAAGGACGATGGAAAGAACTCACAGAACAAGCAAATAGTCCAGATTTTTCCTTTTTCCTGAATTTTTCCCGGAATTTTCCAAAAGGCACTAGTAGGAATCAAATTTTTTTTATTTTTTCACTATTTTTTTTATATTTTTCTCTAAACAAGTATAAAAAAAATGCAACCACAAAAATTGGCACCTACAACTAGGTGGGATGTGGTCTACAGAAATATAGCACGTTCCCTGAAAAGCGTGCAAAAACTTTAACAATTTGTTTCTTTATTTTCCTAATTTTTTTTTGGCAATTTTGATGAAACCAAACAGGGCAAAGCCAAAGTTTTGAAACAATCTGTTGTTGAGTGTGGCTAACAGTTGTAAGATGAACCTGTGCTGCCAGAAGAATATGTGGAGCTATGGGTAGGCACGTAATATGACAGCAAGGATTAGCAATTAACGAATACAGATTAGCGATTGTTCAATCCGGATCCAAAGTACAAATCACAGGTGCTGGCTAAGACGTGTCGAGACGTAGCACAACAAGGTGAAAACAAAGGACGATGGAAAGAACTCATAGAACAAGCAAATAGTCCAGATTTTTCCTTTTTCCTGATTTTTTCCTAGAATTTTCCAAAAGGCACAAGTAGGAATCAAATTTATTTTATTTTTTCACTATTTTTTATATTTTTCTCTGAATAAGGATAAAAAAAGATGCAACCACAAAAATTGGCACCTACAACTGAGGTGGGATGTGGTCTACAGAAATACAGCACGTTCTCTGAAAAGCGTGCAAAAACTTTGACAATTTTTTTCTTTATTTTCCTGAATTTTTTGGCAATTTTGATGAAACCAAACAGGGCAAAGCCAAAGTAGTGAAACAAACTGTTGTTGAGCGTGGGTAACAGTTGCAAGATGAACCAGTGTAGACAGAAGAATATGTGGAGCTATGGGTAGGCAAACAATATGACAGCAAGGATTAGCAATTAACGAATGTAGATTTGCGATTGTTCAATCCGGATCCAAAGTACAAATCACAGGTGCTGGCTAAGACGTGTCGAGACGTAGCGCAATAAGGAGAAAACAAAGGACGATGGAAAGAACTCATAGAACAAGCAAATAGTCCAGATTTTTCCTTTTTCGTAAATTTTCCCCAGAATTTTCCAAAAGGCACTAGTAGGAATCAATTTTTTTTTATTTTTTCACTATTTTTTCTATATTTTCTCTGAACAAGGATAAAAAAAGATGTAACCACAAAAATTGGCACCTACAACTGAGGTGGGATGTGGTCTACAGAAATATAGCACGTTCTCTGCAAAGCGTGCAAAAACTTTGACAATTTTTTTCTTTATTTTCCTGAATTTTTTTTGGCAATTTTGATGAAACCAAACAGGGAAAAGTCAAAATGGTGAAACAATCTGTTGTTGAGCGTGGGTAATAGTTGCAAGATGAACCTGTGCAGACAGAAGAATATGTGGAGCTATGGGTAGGCATACAATATGACACAAGGATTAGCAATTAACGAATGCGGATTAGCGATTCTTCAATCCGGATCCAAAGTACAAATCATAGGTGCTGGCTAAGACGTGTCGAGATGTAGCGCAACTAGGTGAAAACAAAGGACGAAGGAAAGAACTCACAGAACAAGCAAATAGTCTGGATTTTTTCTTTTTCCTGAATTTTTCCCGGAATTTTCCAGAAGGCACTAGTAGGAATCAATTTTTTTTATTTTTTCACTATTTTTTTATATTTTTCTTTGAACAAGGATAAAAAAAGATGCAACAAAAAGAATTGGCACCTACAACTAAGGTGGGATGTGGTCTACAGAAATACAGCATGTTCTCTGAAACGCGTGCAAAAACTTTAACAATTTTTTTCTTTATTTTCCTGAATTTTTTTTGGCAATTGTGATGAAACCAAACAGGGCAAAGCCAAAGTTTTGAAACAATCTGTTGTTGAGCGTGGGTAACAGTTGCAAGAAGAACCAGTGCTAACAGAAGAATATGTGGAGCTATGGGTAGGCACGCAATATGACAGCAAGGATTAGCAATTAACGAATGCAGATTAGCGATTGTTCAATCCGGATCCAAAGTACAAATCACAGGTGCTGGCTAAGACGTGTCGAGATGTAGCGCAACAAAGTGAAAACAAAGGAGATGAAAAGAACTCACAAAACAAGCAAATAATCCAGATTTTTCCTTTTCCTCAATTTTCCCCGAAATTTTCCAAAAGGCACTAGTAGGAATCAAATTTTTTTATTTTTTTACTATTTTTTTATATTTTTCTCTAAACAAGGATAAAAAAAGATGCAACCACAAAAATTGGCACCTACAACTGAGGTGGGATGTGATCTACAGAAATACAGCACGTTCTTTGAAAAGCGTGCAAAAACTTTAACAATTTTTTTCTTTATTTTCCTTAATTTTTTTTGGCAATTTTGATGATACCAAACAAGGCAAAGCCAAAGTTTTGAAACAGTATGTTGTTGAGCGTGGGTAAAAGTTGAAAGATGAACTTGTGCTGACAGAAGAATATGTGAAGCTATGGGTAGGCACGCAATATGACAGTAAGGATTAGCAATTAACGAATGCAGATTAGCGATTATTCAATCCGGATCCATAGTACAAATCACAGGTGTTGGCTAAGACGTGTCAAGACGTAGCGCAACAAGGTGAAAACAAAGGCCAATGGAAAAGAACTCACAGAACAAGCAAATAGTCCAGATTTTTCCTTTTTTCTGAATTTTTCCTAGAATTTTCCAAAAGATACTAGTAGGAATCAATTTTTTTATTTTTTCACTATTTTTTATATTTGTCTCTGAACACGGATCAAAAAAGATGTAACCACAAAAATTGGCACCTACAACTGAGGTGGGATGTGGTCTACAGAGATACAGCACGTTCTCTGAAAGGCGTGCAAAAACTTTGACAATTTTTTTCTTTATTTTCCTGAATTTTTTTTGGCAATTTTGATCAAACCAAACAGGGAAAAGTCAAAGTGGTGAAACAATCTGTTGTTGTGCGTGGATAACAGTTGCAAGATGAACCTGTGCAGACAGAAGAATATGTGGAGCTATGGGTAGGCACACAATATGACACAAGGATTAGCAATTAACGAATGCAGATTAGCGATTGTTCAATCCGGATCCAAAGTACAAATCACAGGTGATGGCTAAGACGTGTCGAGACGTAGCGCAACAAGGTAAAAACAAAGGACGATGGAAAGAACTCACAGAACAAGTAAATAATCTGGATTTTTCCTTTTTCCTGAATTTTCCCCGGAATTTTACAAAAGGCACTAGTAGGAATGAATTTTTTTTAATTTTTTTCACTATTTTTTTTATATTTTTCTCTGAACAAGGATAAAAAAGATGCAACCACAAAAATTGGCAACTACAACTGAGGTGGGATATGGTCTACAGGAATACAACACATTCTCTGAAAAGCGTGCAAAAACTTTGATAATTTTTTTTCTTTATTTTTCTGAATTTTTTTTTGGCAATTTTGATGAATCCAAACAGGGCAAAGCTAAAGTGGAGAAGCAATCTGTTGTTGAGCATGGATAACAGTTGCAAGATGAACCTGTACTGACAGAAGAATATGTGGAGCTATGGGTAGGCACACAATATGACAGTAAGGATTAGCAATTAACGAATGCAGAATAGCGATTGTTCAATCCGGATCCAAAGTACAAATCACAGGTGCTGGCTAAGACGTGTCGAGACGTAGCGCAACAAGGAGAAAACAAAGGACGATGGAAAGAACTCATAAAACAAGCAAATAGTCCAGATTTTTCCTTTTTCGTAAATTTTCCCCGGAGTTTTCCAAAAGGCACTAGTAGGAATCAAATTTTTTTATTTTTTCACTATTTTTTTTATATTTTTCTCTGAACAAGGATAAAAAAAGATGTAACCACAAAAATTGCCACCTACAACTGAGGTGGGAAGTGGTCTACAGAAATACAGCACATTCTCTGAAAAGCGTGCAAAAACTTTGATAATTTTTTTCTTTATTTTTCTGAATTTTTTTTGGCAATTTTGATGAATCCAAACAGGGCAAAGCTAAAGTGGAGAAGCAATCTGTTGTTGAGCATGGATAACAGTTGCAAGATGAACCTGTACTGACAGAAGAATATGTGGAGCTATGGGTAGGCACACAATATGACAGTAAGGATTAGCAATTAACAAATGCAGAATAGCGATTGTTCAATCCGGATCCAAAGTACAAATCACAGGTGCTGGCTAAGACGTGTCGAGACGTAGCGCAACAAGGAGAAAACAAAGGACGATGGAAAGAACTCATAAAACAAGCAAATAGTCCAGATTTTTCCTTTTTCGTAAATTTTCCCGGAATTTTCCAAAAGGCACTAGTAGGAATCAAATTTTTTTATTTTTTCACTATTTTTTTATATTTTTCTCTGAACAAGGATAAAAAAAGATGTAACCACAAAAATTGGCACCTACAACTGAGGTGGGAAGTGGTCTACAGAAATACAGCACATTCTCTGAAAAGCGTGCCAAAACTTTGACAATTTTTTTTCTTTATTTTTCTAAATTTTTTGGCAATTTTTTTTGAAACCAAACAGGGCAAAGCCAAAGTGGTGAAACAATCTGTTGTTGAGTGTGGGTAACAGTTGCAAGATGAACCTTTACAGACAGAAGAATCTGTGGTGCTATGGGTAGGCACACAATATGACAGCAAGGATTAGCAATTAACGAATCCAGATTAGCGATTGTTCAATCCGGATCCAAAGTACAAATCACAGGTGCTGGTTAAGACGTGTCGAGACGTAGCGCAACAAGGTGAAAACAAAGGACGATGTAAAGAACTCACAGAACAAGCAAATAGTCTAGATTTTTCCTTTTTCATGAATTTTCCTCGGAATTTTCCAAAAGGCACTAGTACGAATCAATTTTTTTAAAATTTTTTCACTATTTTTTTTATATTTTTCTCTGAACAAGGATAAAAAAATGCAACCACAAAAATTGGCAACTACAACTGAGGTGGGATATGGTCTACAGAAATACAGCACATTCTTTGAAAAGCGTGCAAAAACTTTGACAATTTTTTATCTTTATTTTCCTGAATTTTTTTGGCAATTTTGATGAAACCAAACAGGGCAAAGCCAAAGTGGTGAAACGATCTGTTGTTGAGCGTGGATAACAGTTGCAAGATGAACCTGTACTGACAGAAGAATATGTGGAGCTATGGGTAGGCACACAATATGATAGCAAGGATTAGCAATTAACGAATGCAGAATAGCGATTGTTCAATCTGGATCCAAAGTACAAATCACAGGTGCTGGCTAAGACGTGTCGAGACGTAGCGCAACAAAGAGAAAACAAAAGACGATGGAAAGAACACATAGAACAAGCAAATAGTCCAGATTTTTCCTTTTTCGTAAATTTTCCCCGGAATTTTCCAAAAGGCACTAGTAGGAATCAAATTTTTTTATTTTTTCACTATTTTTTCTATATTTTTCTCTGAACAAGGATAAAAAAAGATGTAACCACAAAAATTGGCACCTACAACTGAGGTGGGATGTGGTCTACAGAAATACAACACATTCTCTGAAAAGCGTGCAAAAACTTTGATAATTTTTTTTCTTTATTTTTCTGAATTTTTTTTGGCAATTTTGATGAATCCAAACAGGGCAAAGCTAAAGTGGAGAAGCAATCTGTTGTTGAGCATGGATAACAGTTGCAAGATGAACCTGTACTGACAGAAGAATATGTGGAGCTATGGGTAGGCACACAATATGACAGTAAGGATTAGCAATTAACGAATGCAGAATAGCGATTGTTCAATCCGGATCCAAAGTACAAATCACAGGTGCTGGCTAAGACGTGTCGAGACGTAGCGCAACAAGGTAACAACAAAGGACGATGGAAAGAACTCACAGAACAAGCAAATAGTCCAGATTTTTCCTTTTTCCTGAATTTTCCCCGGAATTTTACAAAAGGCACTAGTAGGAATGAATTTTTTTTAATTTTTTTTCACTATTTTTTTTATACTTTTCTCTGAACAAGGTTCAAAAAAGATGCAACCACAAAAATTGGCAACTACAACTGAGGTGGGATATGGTCTACAGGAATACAACACATTCTCTGAAAAGCGTGCAAAAACTTTGATAATTTTTTTTCTTTATTTTTCTGAATTTTTTTTGGCAATTTTGATGAATCCAAACAGGGCAAAGCTAAAGTGGAGAAGCAATCTGTTGTTGAGCATGGATAACAGTTGCAAGATGAACCTGTACTGACAGAAGAATATGTGGAGCTCTGGGTAGGCACACAATATGACAGTAAGGATTAGCAATTAACGAATGCAGAATAGCGATTGTTCAATCCGGATCCAAAGTACAAATCACAGGTGCTGGCTAAGACGTGTCGAGACGTAGCGCAACAAGGAGAAAACAAAGGACGATGGAAAGAACTCATAAAACAAGCAAATAGTCCAGATTTTTCCTTTTTCGTAAATTTTCCCCAGAGTTTTCCAAAAGGCACTAGTAGGAATCAAATTTTTTTATTTTTTCACTATTTTTTTATATTTTTCTCTGAACAAGGATAAAAAAAGATGTAACCACAAAAATTGGCACCTACAACTGAGGTGGGAAGTGGTCTACAGAAATACAGCACATTCTCTGAAAAGCATGCAAAAACTTTGATAATTTTTTTTCTTTATTTTTCTGAATTTTTTTTGGCAATTTTGATGAATCCAAACAGGGCAAAGCTAAAGTGGAGAAGCAATCTGTTGTTGAGCATGGATAACAGTTGCAAGATGAACCTGTACTTACAGAAGAATATGTGGAGCTATGGGTAGGCACACAATATGACAGTAAGGATTAGCAATTAACGAATGCAGAATAGCGATTGTTCAATCCGGATCCAAAGTACAAATCACAGGTGCTGGCTAAGACGTGTCGAGACGTAGCGCAACAAGGAGAAAACAAAGGACGATGGAAAGAACTCATAAAACAAGCAAATAGTCCAGATTTTTCCTTTTTCGTAAATTTTCCCCGGAATTTTCCAAAAGGCACTAGTAGGAATCAAATTTTTTTATTTTTTCACTATTTTTTTATATTTTTCTCTGAACAAGGATAAAAAAAGATGTAACCACAAAAATTGGCACCTACAACTGAGGTGGGAAGTGGTCTACAGAAATACAGCACATTCTCTGAAAAGCGTGCCAAAACTTTGACAATTTTTTTTCATTATTTTTCTAAATTTTTTGGCAATTTTTTTTGAAACCAAACAGGGCAAAGCCAAAGTGGTGAAACAATCTGTTGTTGAGCGTGGGTAACAGTTGCAAGATGAACCTTTACAGACAGAAGAATCTGTGGTGCTATGGGTAGGCACACAATATGACAGCAAGGATTAGCAATTAACGAATCCAGATTAGCGATTGTTCAATCCGGATCTAAAGTACAAATCACAGGTGCTGGCTAAGACGTGTCGAGACGTAGCGCAACAAGGTGAAAACAAAGGACGATGTAAAGAACTCACAGAACAAGCAAATAGTCTAGATTTTTCCTTTTTCATGAATTTTCCTCGGAATTTTCCAAAAGGCACTAGTAGGAATCAATTTTTTAAAAATTTTTTCACTATTTTTTTTATATTTTTCTCTGAACAAGGATAAAAAAATGCAACCACAAAAATTGGCAACTACAACTGAGGTGGGATATGGTCTACAGAAATACAGCACATTCTTTGAAAAGCGTGCAAAAACTTTGACAATTTTTTATCTTTATTTTCCTGAATTTTTTTGGCAATTTTGATGAAACCAAACAGGGCAAAGCCAAAGTGATGAAACGATCTGTTGTTGAGCGTGGGTAATAGTTGCAAGATGAACCTATGCTGACAGATGAATATGTGGAGCTATGGGTAGGCACACAATATGATAGCAAGGATTAGCAATTAACGAATGCAGATTAGCGATTGTTCAATATGGATCCAAAGTACAAATCACAGGTGTTGGCTAAGACGTGTCGAGACGTAGCACAACAAGGAGAAAACAAAGGACGATGGAAAGAACTCATAGAACAAGCAAATAGTCCAGATTTTTCCTTTTTCGAAAATTTTCCCCGGAATTTTCCAAAAGGCACTAGTAGGAATCAAATTTTTTTTATTTTTTCACTATTTTTTCTATATTTTTCTCTGAACAAGGATAAAAAAAGATGTAACCACAAAAATTGGCACCAACAACTGAGGTGGGATGTGGTCTACAGAAATATAGCACGTTCTCTGAAAAGCGTGCAAAAACTTTGACAATTTTTTTCTTTATTTTCCCGAATTTTTTTTGGCAATTTTGATGAAACCAAACAGGGAAAAGTCAAAATGGTGAAACAATCTGTTGTTGAGCGTGGGTAACAGTTGCAAGATGAACCTGTGCAGACAGAAGAATATGTGGAGCTATGGGTAGGCACACAATATGACACAAGGATTAGCAATTAACGAATGCGGATTAGCGATTCTTCAATCCGGATCCAAAGTACAAATCATAGGTGCTGGCTAAGACGTGTCGAGACGTAGCGCAACTAGGTGAAAACAAAGGACGAAGGAAAGAACTCACAGAACAAGCAAATAGTCTGGATTTTTTCTTTTTCCTGAATTTTTCCCGGAATTTTCCAAAAGGCACAATTAGGAATCAATTTTTTTTATTTTTTCACTATTTTTTTATATTTTTCTTTGAACAAGGATAAAAAAGATGCAACAACAAAAATTGGCACCTACAACTGAGGTGGGATGTAGTCTACAGAAATACAGCACGTTCTCTGAAACGCGTGCAAAAACTTTAACAATTTTTTTCTTTATTTTCCTTAATTTTTTTTGGCAATTGTGATGAAACCAAACAGGGCAAAGCCAAAGTTTTGAAACAATCTGTTGTTGAGCGTGGGTAAAAGTTACAAGAAGAACCAGTGCTGACAGAAGAATATGTGGAGCTATGGGTAGGCACGCAATATGACAGCAAGGATTAGCAATTAACGAATGCAGATTAGCGATTGTTCAATCCGGATCCAAAGTACAAATCACAGGTGCTGGCTAAGACGTGTCGAGATGTAGCGCAACAAAGTGAAAACAAAGGAGATGAAAAGAACTCACAAAACAAGCAAATAATCCAGATTTTTCCTTTTCCTCAATTTTTCCCGGAATTTTCCAAAAGGCACTAGTAGGAATCAAATTTTTTATTTTTTTATATTTTTCTCAAAAAAAGGATAAAAAAAGATGCAACCATAAAAATTGGCACCTACAACTGAGGTGGGATGTGATCTACAGAAATACAGCACGTTCTTTAAAAAGCGTGCAAAAACTTTAACAATTTTTTCTTTATTTTCCTTAATTTTTTTTGGCAATTTTGATGATACCAAACAAGGCAAAACCAAAGTTTTGAAACAGTATGTTGTTGAGCGTGGGTAAAAGTTGAAAGATGAACCTGTGCTGACAGAAGAATATGTGAAGCTATGGGTAGGCACGCAATATGATAGTAAGGATTAGCAATTAACGAATGCAGATTAGCGATTGTTCAATCCGGATCCAAAGTACAAATCACAGGTGCTGGCTAAGACGTGTCAAGACGTAGCGCAACAAGGTGAAAACAAAGGCCAATGGAAAGAACTCACAGAACAAGCAAATAGTCCAGATTTTTCCTTTTTTCTGAATTTTTCCTAGAATTTTCCAAAAGATACTAGTAGGAATCAATTTTTTTTATTTTTTCACTATTTTTTATATTTGTCTCTGAACACGGATCAAAAAAGATGTAACCACAAAAATTGGCACCTACAACTGAGGTGGGATGTGGTCTACAGAGATACAGCACGTTCTCTGAAAAGCGTGCAAAAACTTTGACAATTTTTTTCTTTATTTTCCTGAATTTTTTTGGCAATTTTGATCAAACCAAACAGGGAAAAGTCAAAGTGGTGAAACAATCTGTTGTTGTGCGTGGATAACAGTTGCAAGATGAACCTGTGCAGACAGAAGAATATGTGGAGCTACGTCTTGACACGTCTTAGCCAACACCTGTGATTTGTACTTTGGATCCGGATTGAACAATTGCTAATCTGGATTCGTTAATTGCTAATCCTTACTGTCATATTGTGTGCCTACCCATAGCTCCACAGATTCTTCTGTCTGCAAATGTTCATCTTGCAACTGTTACCCACGCTCAACAACAGATTGTTTCACCATTTTGACTTTTCCCTGTTTGGTTTCATCAAAATTACCAAAAATTTTAGGGTAATAAACAAAAAAATTGTCAAAGTTTTTGCACGCTTTTCAGAGAACGTGCTGTATTTCTATAGACCACATCCCACCTCAGTTGTAGGTGCCAATTTTTGTGGTTACATCTTTTTTTATCCTTATTCAGAGAAAAATATAAAAAAATAGTGAAAAAATAAAAAAAAATTGATTCCTACTAGTGCCTTTTGGAAAATTCCGGGGAAAATTTAGGAAAAAGGAAAAATCTGGACTATTTGCTTGTTTTATGAGTTCTTTCCATCGTCCTTTGTTTTCTCCTTGTTGTGCTACGTCTCGACACGTCTTAGCCAGCACCTGTGATTTGTACTTTGGGTCCATATTGAACAATCGCTAATCTGTATTCGTTAATTCCTAATCCTTGCTATCATATTGTGTGCCTACCCATAGCTCCACATATTCATCTGTCAGCATAGGTTCATCTTGCAACTATTACCCACGCTCAACAACAGATCGTTTCACCAATTTGGCTTTGCCCTGTTTGGTTTCATCAAAATTGCCAAAAAAATTCAGGAAAAAAAAGATAAAAAATTGTCAAAGTTTTTGCACGCTTTTCAAAGAATGTGCTGTATTTCTGTAGACCATATCCCACCTCAGTTGTAGTTGCCAATTTTTGTGGTTGCATTTTTTTATCCTTGTTCAGAGAAAAATATAAAAAAAATAGTGAAAAAATTTAAAATTTTTTGATTCCTACTAGTGCCTTTTGGAAAATTCCAGGGAAAATTCATGAAAAAGGAAAAATCTAGACTATTTGATTGTTCTGTGAGTTCTTTACATCGTCCTTTGTTTTCACCTTGTTGTGCTACGTCTCGACACGTCTTAGCCAGCACCTATGATTTGTTCTTTGGATTCGGATTGAACAATCGCTAATCTGGATTCGTTAATTGTTAATCCTTGCTGTCATATTGTGTGCCTACCCATAGCACCACATATTCTTCTGTCTGTAAAGGTTCATCTTGCAACTGTTACCCACGCTCAACAACCGATAGTTTCACCACTTTGGATTTGCCCTGTTTGGTTTCAAAAAAAATTGCCAAAAAATTCAGAAAAATAAAGAAAAAAATTGTCAAAGTTTTGGCAAGCTTTTCAGAGAACGTGCTGTATTTCTGTAGACCACATCCCACCTCAGTTGTAGGTGCCAATTTTTGTGGTTACATCTTTTTTGATCCTTGTTCAGAGAAAAATATAAAAAAATAGTGAAAAAATAAAAAATTTTTGATTCCTACTAGTGCCTTTTGGAAAATTCCTGGGAAAATTTAAGAAAAAGGAAAAATCTGGACTATTTGCTTGTTATATGAGTTCTTTCCATCGTCCTTTGTTTTCTCCTTGTTGCGCTACGTCTCGACACGTCTTAGCCAGCACCTGTGATTCGTACTTTGGATCCAGATTGAACAATCGCTAATCTGCATTCGTTAATTGCTAATCCTTGCAGTCATATTGTGTGCCTACCCATAGCTCCACATATTCATCTGTCAGCATAGGTTCATCTTGCAACTATTACCCACGCTCAACAACAGATCGTTTCACCACTTTGGCTTTGCCCTGTTTGGTTTCATCAAAATTACCAAAAAAATTTAGGAAAATAAAGAAAAAAAATTGTCAAAGTTTTTGCACGCTTTTCAAAGAATGTGCTGTATTTCTGTAGACCATATCCCACCTCAGTTGTAGTTGCCAATTTTTGTGGTTGCATTTTTTTATCCTTGTTCAGAGAAAAATATAAAAAATAGTGAAAAAATTAAAAAAAAATTGATTCCTACTAGTGCCTTTTGGAAAATTCCGGGGAAAATTCAGGAAAAAGGAAAAATCCGGACTATTTGCTTATTCTGTGAGTTCTTTCCATCGTCCTTTGTTTTCACCTTGTCGCGCTACGTCTCGACACGTCTTAGCCAACACTTGTGATTCGTACTTTGGATCCAGATTGAACAATCGCTAATCTGCATTCGTTAATTGCTAATCCTTACTGTCATATTGTGTGCCTACCCATAGCTCCACAGATTCTTCTGTCTACAAATGTTCATCTTGCAACTGTTACCCACGCTCAACAACAGATTGTTTCACCACTTTGGCTTTGCCCTGTTTGGTTTCATCAAAATTGCCAAAAAATTCAGGAAAATAAAGAAAAAATTGTCAAAGTTTTTGCATGCTTTTCAGAGAACATGCTGTATTTCTGTAGACCATATCCCACCTCAGTTGTAGTTGCCAATTTTTGTGGTTGCATCTTTTTTGATCCTTGTTCAGAGAAAAATATAAAAAAATAGTGAAAAAAATAAAAAAAATTCATTCCTGCTAGTGCCTTTTGGAAAATTCCGGGGAAAATTCAGGAAAAAGGAAAAATCCGGACTATTTGCTTGTTCTGTGAGTTCTTTCCATCGTCCTTTATTTTTACCTTGTTGCGCTACGTCTCGACACGTCTTAGCCCGCACCTGTGATTTGTACTTTGGATCCGGATTGAACAATCGCTAATCTGCATTCGTTAATTGCTAATCCTTGTGTCATATTTTGTGCCTACCCATAGCTCCACATATTCTTCTGTCTGCACAGGTTCATCTTGCAACTGTTACCCACACTCAACAACAGATTGTTTCACCTCTTTGACTTTTCCCTGTTTGGTTTCATCTAAGTTGCCAAAAAAATTCAGAAAAATAAAGAAAAAAATTGTCAAAGTTTTTGCACGCTTTTCAGAGAACGTGTTGTATTTATGTAGACCACATCCCACCTCAGTTGTAGATGCCAAATTTTGTGGTGGCATCTTTTTTGATCTTTGTTCAGAGAAAAATATAAAAAAATATTGAAAAAATAAAAAAATTGATTCCTACTAGTGCCTTTTGGAAAATTCTGGGAAAAATTTAGGAAAAAGGAAAAATCTAGACTATTTGCTTGTTCTGTGAGTTCTTTCCATCGGCCTTTGTTTTCTCCTTGTTGCGCTACGTCTCGACACGTCTTAGTCAGCACCTGTGATTTGTACTTTGGATCCAGATTGAACAATCGCTAATCTGTATTTGTTAATTGCTAATCCTTGTTGTCATATTGTGTGCCTACCCATAGCTCCACATATTCATCTGTCAGCATAGGTTCATCTTGCAACTATTACCCATGCTCAACAATAGATCGTTTCACCACTTTGGCTTTGCCCTGTTTGGTTTCGTCAAAATTGCCAAAAAAGTTCAGGAAAATAAAGAAAAAAAATTGTCAAAGTTTTTGCACGCTTTTAAGAGAATGTGCTGTATTTCTATAGACCATATCCCACCTCAGTTGTAGTTGCCAATTTTTGTGGTTGCATTTTTTTATCCTTGTTCAGAGAAAAATATAAAAAAATAGTGAAAAAATTAAAAAAAATTTGATTCCTACTAGTGCCTTTTGGAAAATTCCGGGGAAAATTCAGGAAAAAGGAAAAATCTGGACTATTTGCTTGTTCTGTGAGTTCTTTCCATCGTCCTTTATTTTTACCTTGTTGCGCTACGTCTCGACACGTCTTAGCCCGCACCTGTGATTTGTACTTTGGATCCGGATTGAACAATCGCTAATCTGCATTCGTTAATTGCTAATATTGCGTCATATTCTGTGCCTACCCATAGCTCCACATATTCTTCTGTCTGCACAGGTTCATCATGCAACTGTTACCCATGCTCAACATCAGATTGTTTCACCAATTTGACTTTTCCCTGTTTGGTTTCATCAAAATTGCCAAAAAAATTCAGGAAAATAAAGAAAAAAATTGTCAAAGTTTTTGCACGCTTTTCATAGAACGTGCTGTATTTCTGTAGACCACATCCTACCTCAGTTGTAGGTGCCAATTTTTGTGGTTACATCTTTTTTTATCCTTATTCAGAGAAAAATATAAAAAAATAGTGAAAAAATAAAAAAAAATTGATTCCTACTAGTGCCTTTTGGAAAATTCCAGGGAAAATTTACGAAAAAGGAAATATCTGGACTATTTGCTTGTTTTATGAGTTCTTTCCATCGTCCTTTGTTTTCTCCTTGTTGTGCTACGTCTCGACACGTCTTAGCCAGCACCTGTGATTTGTACTTTGGATCCATATTGAACAATCGCTAATCTACATTCGTTAATTGCTAATCCTTGCTATCATATTGTGTGCCTACCCATAGCTCCACATATTCATCTGTCAGCATAGGTTCATCTTGCAACTATTACCCACGCTCAACAACAGATCGTTTCACCACTTTGGCTTTGCCCTGTTTGGTTTCATCAAAATTGCCAAAAAAATTCAGGAAAAAAAGATAAGAAATTATCAAAGTTTTTGCACGCTTTTCAAAGAATGTGCTGTATTTCTGTAGACCATATCCCACCTCAGTTGTAGCTGCCAATTTTTGTGGTTGCATTTTTTTATCCTTGTTCAGAGAAAAATATAAAAAAAAAATAGTGAAAAAATTTTAAAAAATTTGATTCCTACTAGTGCCTTTTGGAAAATTCCGGGGAAAATTCATGAAAAAGGAAAAATCTAGACTATTTGATTGTTCTGTGAGTTCTTTACATCGTCCTTTGTTTTCACCTTGTTGCGCTACGTCTCGACACGTCTTAGCCAGCACCTGTGATTTGTACTTTGGATCTGGATTGAACAATCGCTAATCTGGATTCGTTAATTGTTAATCCTTGTTGTCATATTGTGTGCCTACCCATAGCACCACAGATTCTTCTGTCTGTAAAGGTTCATCTTGCAACTGTTACCCACGCTCAACAACCGATTGTTTCACCACTTTGGCTTTGCCCTGTTTGGTTTCAAAAAAAATTGCCAAAAAATTCAGAAAAATAAAGAAAAAAAATTGTCAAAGTTTTGGCACGCTTTTCAGAGAACGTGCTGTATTTCTGTAGACCACATCCCACCTCAGTTGTAGGTGCCAATTTTTGTGGTTACATCTTTTTAGATCCTTGTTTAGAGAAAAATATAAAAAAATAGTGAAAAAATAAAAAAAATTGATTCCTACTAGTGCCTTTTAGACAATTCCGGGGAAAATTTAAGAAAAAGGAAAAATCTGGACTATTTGCTTGTCTTATGAGTTCTTTCCATCGTCCTTTGTTTTCTCCTTGTTGCGCTACGTCTCGACACGTCTTAGCCAGCACCTGTGATTCGTACTTTGGATCCAGATTGAACAATCGCTAATCTGCATTCGTTAATTGCTAATCCTTGCTGTCATATTGTGTTCCTACCCATAGCTCCACATATTCATCTGTCAGCATAGGTTCATCTTGCAACTATTACCCATGCTCAACAACAGATCGTTTCACCACTTTGGCTTTGCCCTGTTTGGTTTCATCAAAATTACCAAAAAAATTTAGGAAAATAAAGAAAAAAAATTGTCAAAGTTTTTGCACGCTTTTCAGAGAATGTGCTGTATTTCTGTAGACCATATCCCACCTCAGTTGTAGTTGCCAATTTTTGTGGTTGCATTTTTTATCCTTGTTCAGAGAAAAATATAAAAAATAGCGAAAAAATTTTAAAAAAATTGATTCGTACTAGTGCCTTTTGGAAAATTCCGGGGAAAATTCAGGAAAAAGGAAAAATCCGGACTATTTGCTTGTTCTGTGAGTTCTTTCCATCGTCCTTTGTTTTCACCTTGTTGAGCTACGTCTCGACACGTCTTAGCCAACACCTGTGATTTGTACTTTGGATCCGGATTGAACAATCGCTAATCTGGATTCGTTAATTGCTAATCCTTACTGTCATATTGTGTGCCTACCCATAGCTCCACAGATTCTTCTGTCTATAAATGTTCATCTTGCAACTGTTACCCACGCTCAACAACAGTTTGTTTCACCACTTTGGATTTGCCCTGTTTGGTTTCATCAAAATTGCCAAAAAATTCAGGAAAATAAAGAAAAAAATTGTCAAAGTTTTTGCACGCTTTTCAGAGAACGTGCTGTATTTCTGTAGACCATATCCCACCTCAGTTGTAGTTGCCAATTTTTGTGGTTGCATCTTTTTTGATCCTTGTTCAGAGAAAAATATAAAAAAATAGTGAAAAAAATAAATAAAAAATTCATTCCTGCTAGTGCCTTTTGGAAAATTCCGGGGAAAATTCAAGAAAAAGGAAAAATCCGGACTATTTGCTTGTTCTGTGAGTTCTTTCCATCGTCCTTTATTTTTACCTTGTTGCGCTACGTCTCGACACGTCTTAGCCCGCACCTGTGATTTGTACTTTGGATCCGGATTGAACAATCGCTAATCTGCATTCGTTAATTGCTAATCCTTGTGTCATATTCTGTGCCTACCCATAGCTCCACATATTCTTCTGTCTACACAGGTTCATCTTGCAACTGTTACCCACACTCAATAACAGATTGTTTCACCACTTTGACTTTTCCCTGTTTGGTTTCATCAAAATTGCCAAAAAAAATTCTGGAAAATAAAGAAAAAAATTGTCAAAGTTTTTGCACGCTTTTCAGAGAACGTGTTGTATTTATGTAGACCACATCCCACCTCAGTTGTAGATGCCAAATTTTGTGGTGGCATCTTTTTTGATCCTTGTTCAGAGAAAAATATAAAAAAATAGTGAAAATATAAAAAAATTGATTCCTACTAGTGCCTTTTGGAAAATTCTGGGAAAAATTTAGGAACAAGGAAAAATCTGGACTATTTGCTTGTTTTGTGAGTTCTTTCCATCGGCCTTTGTTTTCTCCTTGTTGCGCTACGTCTCGACACGTCTTAGTCAGCACCTGTGATTTATACTTTGGATCCAGATTGAACAATCGCTAATCTGCATTCGTTAATTGCTAATCCTTGTTGTCATATTGTGTGCCTACCCATAGCTCCACATATTCATCTGTCAGCATAGGTTCATCTTGCAACTATTACCCATGCTCAACAATAGATCGTTTCACCACTTTGGCTTTGCCCTGTTTGGTTTCGTCAAAATTGCCAAAAAAGTTCAGGAAAATAAAGAAAAAATATTGTCAAAGTTTTTGCACGCTTTTTAGAGAATGTGCTGTATTTCTATAGACCATATCCCACCTCAGTTGTAGTTGCCAATTTTTGTGGTTGCATTTTTTTTATCCTTGTTCAGAGAAAAATATAAAAAAATAGTGAAAAAATTAAAAAAAATTGATTCCTACTAGTGCCTTTTGGAAAATTCCGGGGAAAATTCAGGAAAAAGGAAAAATCTGGACTATTTGCTTGTTCTGTGAGTTCTTTCCATCGTCCTTTGTTTTCACCTTGTTGAGATACGTCTCGACACGTCTTAGCCAACACCTGTGATTTGTACTTTGGATCCGGATTGAACAATCGCTAATCTGGATTCGTTAATTGCTAATCCTTACTATCATATTGTGTGCCTACCCATAGCTCCACAGATTCTTCTGTCTATAAATGTTCATCTTGCAACTGTTACCCACGCTCAACAACAGATTGTTTCACCACTTTGGCTTTGCCCTGTTTGGTTTCATCAAAATTGCCAAAAAATTCAGGAAAATAAAGAAAAAAATTGTCAAAGTTTTTGCACGCTTTTCAGAGAACGTGCTGTATTTCTGTAGACCATATCCCACCTCAGTTGTAGTTGCCAATTTTTGTGGTTGCATCTTTTTTGATCCTTGTTCAGAGAAAAATATAAAAAAATAGTGAAAAAAATAAATAAAAAATTCATTCCTGCTAGTGCCTTTTGGAAAATTCCGGGGAAAATTCAGGAAAAAGGAAAAATCCAGACTATTTGCTTATTCTGTGAGTTCTTTCCATCGTCCTTTATTTTTACCTTGTTGTGCTACGTCTCGACACGTCTTAGCCCGCACCTGTGATTTGTACTTTGGATCCGGATTGAACAATCGCTAATCTGCATTCGTTAATTGCTAATCCTTGTGTCATATTCTGTGCCTACCCATAGCTCCACATATTCTTCTGTCTACACAGGTTCATCTTGCAACTCTTACCCACACTCAATAACAGATTGTTTCACCACTTTGACTTTTCCCTGTTTGGTTTCATCAAAATTGCCAAAAAAAATTCAGGAAAATAAAGAAAAAAATTGTCAAAGTTTTTGCACGCTTTTCAGAGAACGTGTTGTATTTATGTAGACCACATCCCACCTCAGTTGTAGATGCCAAATTTTGTGGTGGCATCTTTTTTGATCCTTGTTCAGAGAAAAATATAAAAACATAGTGAAAAAATTAAAAAATTGATTCCTACTAGTGCCTTTTGGAAAATTCTGGGAAAAATTTCGGAACAAGGAAAAATCTGGACTATTTGCTTGTTCTGTGAGTTCTTTCCATCGGCCTTTGTTTTCTCCTTGTTGCGCTACGTCTCGACACGTCTTAGTCAGCACCTGTGATTTGTACTTTGGATCCAGATTGAACAATCGCTAATCTGCATTCGTTAATTGCTAATCCTTGTTGTCATATTGTGTGCCTACCCATAGCTCCACATATTCATCTGTCAGCATAGGTTCATCTTGCAACTATTACCCATGCTCAACAATAGATCGTTTCACCACTTTGGCTTTGCCCTGTTTGGTTTCGTCAAAATTGCCAAAAAAGTTCAGGAAAATAAAGAAAAAATATTGTCAAAGTTTTTGCACGCTTTTTAGAGAATGTGCTGTATTTCTATAGACCATATCCCACCTCAGTTGTAGTTGCCAATTTTTGTGGTTGCATTTTTTTATCCTTGTTCGGAGAAAAATATAAAAAAATAGTGAAAAAATTAAAAAAAAATTGATTCCTACTAGTGCCTTTTGGAAAATTCCGGGGAAAATTCAGGAAAAAGGAAAAATCTGGACTATTTGCTTGTTCTGTGAGTTCTTTCCATCGTCCTTTATTTTTACCTTGTTGCGCTACGTCTCGACACGTCTTAGCCCGCACCTGTGATTTGTACTTTGGATCCGGATTGAACAATCACTAATCTGCATTCGTTAATTGCTAATCCTTGCGTCATATTCTGTGCCTACCCATAGCTCCACATATTCTTCTGTCTGCACAGGTTCATCTTCCAACCGTTACCCACGCCCAACAATAGATTGTTTCACCATTTTGACTTTTCCCTGTTTGGTTTCATCAAAATTGATAAAAAAATTCAGGAACATAAAGAAAAAAATTGTCAAAGTTTTTGCACGCTTTTCAGAGAACGTGCTGTATTTCTGTAGACCACATCCTACCTCAGTTGTAGGTGCCAATTTTTGTGGTTACATCTTTTTTTATCCTTATTCAGAGAAAAATATAAAAAAATAGTGAAAAAATAAAAAAAATTTGATTCCTACTTGTGCCTTTTGGAAAATCCCGGGGAAAATTTACGAAAAAGGAAAAATCTGGACTATTTGCTTGTTTTATGAGTTCTTTCCATCGTCCTTTGTTTTCTCCTTGTTGTGCTACGTCTCGACACGTCTTAGCCAGCACCTGTGATTTGTACTTTGGATCCATATTGAACAATCGCTAATCTGCATTCGTTAATTGCTAATCCTTGCTATCATATTGTGTGCCTACCCATAGCTCCACATATTCATCTGTCAGCATAGGTTCATCTTGCAACTATTACCCACGCTCAACAACAGATCGTTTCACCACTTTGGCTTTGCCCTGTTTGGTTTCATCAAAATTGCCAAAAAAATTTAGGAAAAAAAAGATAAAAATTGTCAAAGTTTTTGCACGCTTTTCAAAGAATGTGCTGTATTTCTGTAGACCATATCCCACCTCAGTTGTAGTTGCCAATTTTTGTGGTTGCATTTTTTTATCCTTGTTCAGAGAAAAATATAAAAAAATAGTGAAAAAATAAAAAAATTTTGATTCCTACTAGTGCCTTTTGGAAAATTCCGGGGAAAATTTAAGAAAAAGGAAAAATCTGGACTATTTGCTTGTTTTATGAGTTCTTTCCATCGTCCTTTGTTTTCTCCTTGTTGCGCTACGTCTCGACACGTCTTAGCCAACACTTGTGATTTGTACTTTGGATCCGGATTGAACAATCGCTAATCTGGATTCGTTAATTGCTAATCCTTACTATCATATTGTGTGCCTACCCATAGCTCCACAGATTCTTCTGTTTACAAATGTTCATCTTGCAACTGTTACCCACGCTCAACAACAGATTGTTTCACCACTTTGGCTTTGCCCTATTTGGTTTCATCAAAATTGCCAAAAAATTCAGGAAAATAAAGAAAAAAATTGTCAAAGTTTTTGCACGCTTTTCAGAGAACGTGCTGTATTTCTGTAGACCATATCCCACCTCAGTAGTAGTTGCCAATTTTTGTGGTTGCATCTTTTTTGATCCTTGTTCAGAGAAAAATATAAAAAAATAGTGAAAAAAATAAAAAAAAATTCATTCCTGCTAGTGCCTTTTGGAAAATTCCGGGGAAAATTCAGGAAAAAGGAAAAATCCGGACTATTTGCTTGTTCTGTGAGTTCTTTCCATCGTCGTTTATTTTTACCTTGTTGCGCTACGTCTCGACACGTCTTAGCCCGCACCTGTGATTTGTACTTTGGATCCGGATTGAACAATCGCTAATCTGCATTCGTTAATTGCTAATCCTTGTGTCATATTCTGTGCCTACCCATAGCTCCACATATTCTTCTGTCTGCAGAGGTTCATCTTGCAACTGTTACCCACACTCAATAACAGATTGTTTCACCACTTTGACTTTTCCCTGTTTGGTTTCATCTAAATTGCCAAAAAAATTTAGAAAAATAAAGAAAAAAATTGTCAAAGTTTTTGCACGCTTTTCAGAGAACGTGTTGTATTTATGTAGACCACATCCCACCTCAGTTGTAGATGCCAATTTTTGTGGGGGCATCTTTTTTGATCCTTGTTCAGAGAAAAATATAAAAAATAGTGAAAAAATAAAAAAATTGATTCCTACTAGTGCCTTTTGGAAAATTCTGGGAAAAATTTAGGAAAAAGGAAAAATCTGGACTATTTGCTTGTTCTGTGAGTTCTTTCGATCGGCCTTTGTTTTCTCCTTGTTGCGCTACGTCTCGACATGTCTTAGTTAGCACCAGTGATTTGTACTTTGGATCCAAATTGAACAATCGCTAATCTGCATTCGTTAATTGCTAATCCTTGTTGTCATATTGTGTGCCTACCCATAGCTCCACATATTCATTTGTCAGCATAGGTTCGTCTTGCAACTATTACCATGCTCAACAATAGATCGTTTCACCACTTTGGCTTTGCCCTGTTTGGTTTCATCAAAATTGCCAAAAAAATTCAGGAAAATAAAGAAAAAAAATTGTCAAAGTTTTTGCACGCTTTTCAGAGAATGTGCTGTATTTCTATAGACCATATCCCACCTCAGTTGTAGTTGCCAATTTTTGTGGTTGCATTTTTTTTATCCTTGTTCAGAGAAAAATATAAAAAAATAGTAAAAAAATTTAAAAAAATTTGATTCCTACTAGTGCCTTTTGGAAAATTCCGGGGGAAATTCAGGAAAAAGGAAAAATCCGGACTATTTGCTTGTTCTGTGAGTTCGTTCCATCGTCCTTTGTTTTCACCTTGTTGCGCTACATCTCGACACGTCTTAGCCAGCACCTATGATTTGTACTTTGGATCCGGATTGAACAATCGCTAATCTGCATTCGTTAATTGCTAATCCTTGCTGTCATATTGTGTGCCTACCCATAGCTCCACATATTCTTCTGTCAGCACAGGTTCATCTTGCAACTGTTACCCACGCTCAACAACAGATTGCTTCACCACTTTGGCTTTGCCTTGTTTGGTTTCATCAAAATTGCCAAAAAAAATCAGAAAAATAAAGAAAAAAATGTCAAAGTTTTTGCATGCTTTTCGGAGAACGTGCTGTATTTTTGTAGACCATATCCCACCTCAGTTGTAGGAGCTAATTTTTGTGGTTGCATCTTTTTTTATCCTTGTTCAGAGAAAAATGTAAAAAATAGTGAAAAAATAAAAAAAATTGATTCCTACTAGTGCCTTTGGAAAATTCTAGGGAAAATTTAGGAAAAAGGAAAAATCTGGACTATTTACTTGTTTTATGAGTTCTTTCCATCTCCTTTGCTTTCACCTTGTTGCGCTACGTCTCGACACGTCTTAGCCAGCACCTGTGATTTGTACTTTGGATCCGGATTGAACAATCGCTAATCTGCATTCGTTAATTACTAATCCTTGCTGTCATTTTGTGTACCTACCCAAAGCTCCACATATTCTTCTGTCAGCACAGGTTCATCTTGCAACTGTTATCCACGCTCAACAACAGATTGTTTCACCAATTTGGCTCTGCCCTCTTTGGTTTCATTAAAATTGCCAAAAAAATTCAGGAAATAAAGAAAAAAATTGTCAAAGTTTTTGCATGCTTTTCAGAGAACGTGCTGTATTTCTGTAGACCACATCCCACCTCAGTTGTTGGTGCCGATTTTTGTGATTGCATCTTTTTAGATCCTCGTTCAGAGAAAAATATAAAAAATAGTGAAAAAATAAAAAAAATATGATTCCTACTAGTGCCTTTTGGAAAATTCTGGGAAAATTCAGGAAAAAGGAAAAATCCGGATTATTTGCTTGTTCAGTGAGTTCTTTCCATCGTCCATTGTTTTCACCTTGTTGCGCTACGTCTCGACACGTCTTAGCCAGCACCTGTGATTTGTACTTTGGATCCGGATTGAACAATCGCTAATCTGCATTCTTTAATTGCTAATCCTTGCTATCATATTGCGTGCCTACACATAGCTCCACATATTCTTCTGTCAGCACAGGTTCATCTTGCAACTGTTACCCACGCTCAACAATAGATTATTTCACCACTTTGGCTCTGCCCTATTTGGTTTCATCAAAATTGCCCAAAAAATTCAGGAAAATAAAGAAAAAAATTGTCAAAGTTTTTGCACGCTTTTCAGAGAACGTGATGTATTTCTGTAGACCACATCCCACCTCAGTTGTAGGTGCCAATTTTTGTGGTTGCATCTTTTTTATCCTTGTTCAGAGAAAAATATAAAAAAATAGTGAAAAAATAAAAAAAAATTTGATTCCTACTAGTGCCTTTTGGAAAATTCCGAGGAAAATTCATGAAAAAGGAAAAATCTGGACTATTTGCTTGTTATGTGAGTTCTTTCCGTCGTCCTTTGTTTTCTCCTTGTTGCGCTACATCTCGACACGTCTTAGCCAGCACCTGCGATTTGTACTTTGGATCCGGATTGAATAGTCGCTAATCTGCATTCGTTAATTGCTAATCCTTGCTGCCATATTGTGTGCCTACCCATAGCTCCACATATTCTTCTGTCAGCACTGGTTCATCTTGAAACTGTTATCCATGCTCAACAACAGATCGTTTTTCCACTTTAGCTTTGCCCTGTTTGGTTTCATCAAAATTGCCAAAAAAATTCAGAAAAATAAAGAAAAAATTGTCAAAGTTTCTACACGCTTTTCAGAGAATGTGCTGTATTTCTAAAGACCATATCCCACCTCAGTTGTAGTTGCCAATTTTTATGGTTGCATCTTTCTTTATCCTTGTTCAGAGAAAAATATAAAAAAAATAGTGAAAAAAATATAAAAATTTCATTCCTACTATTGCATTTTGGAAAATTCCCGGAAAATTCAGGAAAAAGGAAAAATTTGGACTATTTGCTTGTTCTGTGAGTTCTTTCCATCGTCCTTTGTTTTCACCTTGCTGCGCTACGTCTCGACACGTCTTAGCCACCGACTGTGATTTGTACTTTGGATTCGGATTGAACAATCGCTAATCTGCATTCTTTAATTGTTAATCCTTGCTGTCATATTACGTGCCTACCCATAGCTCCACATATTCTTCTGTCAGCACATGTTCATCTTGCAACTGTTACCCACACTCAACAATAGATTGTTCCACCACTTTGGCTCTGCCCTATTTGGTTTCATCAAAATTGCCAAAAAAAATTAGTCAAATAAAGAAAAAAATTGTCAAAGTTTTTGCACGCTTTTCAGAGAACGTGATGTATTTCTGTAGACCACATCCCATCTCAATTGTAGGTGCCAATTTATGTGGTTACATCTTTTTTATCCTTGTTCAGAGAAAAATATAAAAAATAGTGAAAAAATAAAAAAAATTGATTCCTACTAGTGCCTTTTGGAAAATTCTGGGGAAAATTCACGAAAAAGGAAAAATTCGGACTATTTGCTTGTTCTATAAGTTCTTTCCATCGTCCTATGTTTTCTCCTTGTTGCGCTACATCTCAACACGTCTTAGCCAGCACCTGTGATTTGTACTTTGGATCCAG
>JAKOGQ010000479.1:0-22619 GCA_022457205.1 Saccharum spontaneum
CATCCTTTATCTTCACCTTGTTGCGCTACGTCTCGACACGTCTTAGCCAGCAGCTGTGATTTGTACTTTGGATCCGGATTGAACAATCGCTAATCTGTATTCGTTAATTGCTAATCCTTGCTGTCATATTGTGTGCCTATCCATAGCTCCACATATTATTCTGTCAGCACAGTTTCATCTTGCAACTGTTAACCACGCTCAACAACAGATTGCTTCGCCCTGTTTGGTTTCATCAAAATTGCCAAAAAAATCAGGAAAATAAATAAAAAAAATTGTCAAAGTTTTTGCACGCTTTTCAGAGAACGTGCTATTTTTCTGTAGACCACATCCCACCTCAGTTGTAGGTGCCAATTTTTGTGGTTGCATCTTTTGTGATCCTTGTTCAGAGAAAAATAAAAAAAATAGTGAAAAAATAAAAAAGTTTGATTCCTACTAGTGCCTTTTGGGAAAATCAGGGAAAAATTTAGGAAAAAGAAAAAATACGGTTATTTGCTTGTTCTGTGCGTTCTTTCCATCATCCTTTGTCATCACCTTGTTGCGCTACGTCTCGACACGTCTTAGCCAGCAGCTGTGATTTGTACTTTGGATCCGGATTGAACAATCGCTAATCTGTATTCGTTAATTGCAAATCCTTGCTGTCATATTGTGTGCATACCCATAGCTCCACATATTCTTCTGTCAGCACAGTTTCATCTTGCAACTGTTAACCACGCCCAACAACAGATTGCTTCGACCTGTTTGGTTTCATCGAAATTGCCAAAAAAATTAGGAAAATAAAGAAAAAAATTGTCAAAGTTTTTGCACGCTTTTTAGAGAACGTGCTATTTTTCTGTAGACCACATCCCACCTCAGTTGTAGGTGCCAATTTTTGTGGTTGCATCTTTTGTGATCCTTGTTCAGAGAAAAATATAAAAAATAGTGAAAAATAAAAAAGTTTGATTCCTACTAGTGCCTTTTGGGAAAATCAGGGAAAAATTCAGGAAAAAGAAAAAATCCGGTTATTTGCTGGTTCTGTGCGTTCTTTCCATCATCCTTTGTCTTCACCTTGTTGCGCTACGTCTCGACACGTCTTAGCCAGCAGCTGTGATTTGTACTTCGGATCCGGATTGAACAATCGCTAATCTGCATTCGTTAATTGCTAATCCTTGCTGTCATATTGTGTGCCTACCCATAGCTCCACATATTCTTCTGTCAGCACAGTTTCATCTTGCAATTGTTAACCACACGCAACAACAGATTGCTTCGACCTGTTTGGTTTCATCAAAATTGCCAAAAAAATCAGGAAAATAAAGAAAAAAATTGTCAAAGTTTTTGCACGCTTTTCAGAGAACGTGCTATTTTTCTGTAGACCACATCCCACCTCAGTTGTAGGTGCCAATTTTTGTGGTTGCATCTTTTGTGATCCTTGTTCAGAGAAAAATAAAAAAAATAGTGAAAAAATAAAAAAGTTTGATTCCTACTAGTGCCTTTTGGGAAAATTAGGGAAAAATTTCGGAAAAAGAAAAAATACGGTTATTTGCTTGTTCTGTGCATTCTTTCCATCATCCTTTGTCATCACCTTGTTGCGCTACGTCTCGACACGTCTTAGCCAGCAGCTGTGATTTGTACTTTGGATCCGGATTGAACAATCGCTAATCTGTATTCGTTAATTGCTAATCCTTGCTGTCATATTGTGTGCCTACCCATAGCTCCACATATTCTTCTGTCAGCACAGTTTCATCTTGCAACTGTTAACCACACTCAACAACAGATTGCTTCGACCTGTTTGGTTTCATCAAAATTGCCAAAAAAAATCAGGAAAATAAAGAAAAAAATTGTCAAAGTTTTTGTACGCTTTTAAGAGAACGTGCTATTTTTTCTGTAGACCACATCCCACCTCAGTTGTAGGTGCCAATTTTTGTGGTTGCATCTTTTGTGATCCCTGTTCAGAGAAAAATATAAAAAAAAATAGTGAAAAAATAAAAAAGTTTGATTGCTACTAGTGCCTTTTGGGAAAATCAGGGAAAAATTCAGGAAAAAGAAAAAAAACCGGTTATTTGCTTGTTCTGTGCGTTCTTTCCATCATCCTTTATCTTCACCTTGTTGCGCTACGTCTCGACACGTCTTAGCCAGCAGCTGTGATTTGTACTTTGGATCCGGATTGAACAATCGCTAATCTGTATTCGTTAATTGCTAATCCTTGCTGTCATATTGTGTGCCTACCCATAGCTCCACATATTATTCTGTCAGCACAGTTTCATCTTGCAACTGTTAACCACGCTCAACAACAGATTGCTTCGCCCTGTTTGGTTTCATCAAAATTGCCAAAAAAAATCAGGAAAATAAATAAAAAAAATTGTCAAAGTTTTTGCACGCTTTTCAGAGAACGTGCTATTTTTCTGTAGACCACATCCCACCACAGTTGTAGGTGGCAATTTTTGTGGTTGCATCTTTTGTGATCCTTGTTCAGAGAAAAATAAAAAAAATAGTGAAAAAATAAAAAAGTTTGATTCCTACTAGTGCCTTTTAGGAAAATCAGGGAAAAATTTAGGGAAAAGAAAAAATACGGTTATTTGTTTGTTCTGTGCGTTCTTTCCATCATCCTTTGTCATCACCTTGTTGCGCTACGTCTCGACACGTCTTAGCCAGCAGCTGTGATTTGTACTTTTGATCCGGATTGAACAACCGCTAATCTGTATTCGTTAATTGCTAATCCTTGCTGTCATATTGTGTGCATACCCATAGCTCCACATATTCTTCTGTCAGCACAGTTTCATCTTGCAACTGTTAACCACGCCCAACAACAGATTGCTTCGACCTGTTTGGTTTCATCAAAATTGCCAAAAAAATCAGGAAAATAAAGAAAAAAATTGTCAAAGTTTTTGCACGCTTTTCAGAGAACGTGCTATTTTTCTGTAGGCCACATCCCACCTCAGTTGTAGGTGCCAATTTTTGTGGTTGCATCTTTTGTGATCCTTGTTCAGAGAAAAATATAAAAAATAGTGAAAAATAAAAAAGTTTGATTCCTACTAGTGCCTTTTGGGAAAATCAGGGAAAAATTCAGGAAAAAGAAAAAATCCGGTTATTTGCTGGTTCTGTGCGTTCTTTCCATCATCCTTTGTCTTCACCTTGTTGCGCTACGTCTCGACACGTCTTAGCCAGCAGCTGTGATTTGTACTTTGGATCCGGATTGAACAATCGCTAATCTGCATTCGTTAATTGCTAATCCTTGCTGTCATATTGTGTGCCTACCCATAGCTCCACATATTCTTCTGTCAGCACAGTTTCATCTTGCAACTGTTAACCACGCTCAACAACAGATTGCTTCGCCCTGTTTGGTTTCATCAAAATTGCCAAAAAAATCAGGAAAATAAAGAAAAAAAATTGTCAAAGTTTTTGCACGCTTTTCAGAGAACGTGCTATTTTTCTGTAGACCACATCCCACCTCAGTTGTAGGTGCCAATTTTTGTGGTTGCATCTTTTGTGATCCTTGTTCAGAGAAAAATAAAAAAATAGTGAAAAAATAAAAAAGTTTGATTCCTACTAGTGCCTTTTGGGAAAATCAGGGAAAAATTTTGGAAAAAGAAAAAATACGGTTATTTGCTTGTTCTGTGCATTCTTTCCATCATCCTTTGTCATCACCTTGTTGCGCTACGTCTCGACACGTCTTAGCCAGCAGCTGTGATTTGTACTTTGGATCCGGATTGAACAATCGCTAATCTGTATTCATTAATTGCTAATCCTTGCTGTCATATTGTGTGCCTACCCATAGCTCCACATATTCTTCTGTCAGCACAGTTTCATCTTGCAACTGTTAACCACGCTCAACAACAGATTGCTTCGCCCTGTTTGGTTTCATCAAAATTGCCAAAAAAATCAGGAAAATAAAGAAAAAAATTGTCAAAGTTTTTACACGCTTTTCAGAGAACGTGTTATTTTTCTGTAGACCACATCCCACCTCAGTTGTAGGTGCCAATTTTTGTGGTTGCATCTTTTGTGATCCCTGTTCACAGAAAAATATAAAAAAATAGTGAAAAAATAAAAAAGTTTGATTGCGACTAGTGCCTTTTGGGAAAATCAGGGAAAAATTCAGGAAAAAGAAAAAAAACCGGTTATTTGCTTGTTCTGTGCGTTTTTTCCATCATCCTTTATCTTCACCTTGTTGCGCTACGTCTCGACACGTCTTAGCCAGCAGCTGTGATTTGTACTTTGGATCCGGATTGAACAATCGCTAATCTATATTCGTTAATTGCTAATCCTTGCTGTCATATTGTGTGCCTATCCATAGCTCCACATATTATTCTGTCAGCACAGTTTCATCTTGCAACTGTTAACCACGCTCAACAACAGATTGCTTCGCCCTGTTTGGTTTCATCAAAATTGCCAAAAAATCAGGAAAATAAATAAAAAAAATTGTCAAAGTTTTTGCACGCTTTTCAGAGAACGTGCTATTTTTCTGTAGACCACATCCCACCTCAGTTGTAGGTGCCAATTTTTGTGGTTGCATCTTTTGTGATCCTTGTTCAGAGAAAAATAAAAAAAATAGTGAAAAAATAAAAAAGTTTGATTCCTACTAGTGCCTTTTGGGAAAATCAGGGAAAAATTTAGGAAAAAGAAAAAATACGGTTATTTGCTTGTTCTGTGCGTTCTTTCCATCATCCTTTGTCATCACCTTGTTGCGCTACGTCTCGACACGTCTTAGCCAGCAGCTGTGATTTGTACTTTGGATCCGGATTGAACAATCGCTAATCTGTATTCGTTAATTGCTAATCCTTGCTGTCATATTGTGTGCATACCCATAGCTCCACATATTCTTCTGTCAGCACAGTTTCATCTTGCAACTGTTAACCACGCCCAACAACAGATTGCTTCGACCTGTTTGGTTTCATCGAAATTGCCAAAAAAATTAGGAAAATAAAGAAAAAAATTGTCAAAGTTTTTGCACGCTTTTTAGAGAACGTGCTATTTTTCTGTAGACCACATCCCACCTCAGTTGTAGGTGCCAATTTTTGTGGTTGCATCTTTTGTGATCCTTGTTCAGAGAAAAATATAAAAAATAGTGAAAAATAAAAAAGTTTGATTCCTACTAGTGCCTTTTGGGAAAATCAGGGAAAAATTCAGGAAAAAGAAAAAATCCGGTTATTTGCTGGTTCTGTGCGTTCTTTCCATCATCCTTTGTCTTCACCTTGTTGCGCTACGTCTCGACACGTCTTAGCCAGCAGCTGTGATTTGTACTTCGGATCCGGATTGAACAATCGCTAATCTGCATTCGTTAATTGCTAATCCTTGCTGTCATATTGTGTGCCTACCCATAGCTCCACATATTCTTCTGTCAGCACAGTTTCATCTTGCAATTGTTAACCACACGCAACAACAGATTGCTTCGACCTGTTTGGTTTCATCAAAATTGCCAAAAAAATCAGGAAAATAAAGAAAAAAATTGTCAAAGTTTTTGCACGCTTTTCAGAGAACGTGCTATTTTTCTGTAGACCACATCCCACCTCAGTTGTAGGTGCCAATTTTTGTGGTTGCATCTTTTGTGATCCTTGTTCAGAGAAAAATAAAAAAAATAGTGAAAAAATAAAAAAGTTTGATTCCTACTAGTGCCTTTTGGGAAAATCAGGGAAAAATTTCGGAAAAAGAAAAAATACGGTTATTTGCTTGTTCTGTGCATTCTTTCCATCATCCTTTGTCATCACCTTGTTGCGCTACGTCTCGACACGTCTTAGCCAGCAGCTGTGATTTGTACTTTGGATCCGGATTGAACAATCGCTAATCTGTATTCGTTAATTGCTAATCCTTGCTGTCATATTGTGTGCCTACCCATAGCTCCACATATTCTTCTGTCAGCACAGTTTCATCTTGCAACTGTTAACCACACTCAACAACAGATTGCTTCGACCTGTTTGGTTTCATCAAAATTGCCAAAAAAAATCAGGAAAATAAAGAAAAAAAATTGTCAAAGTTTTTGTACGCTTTTAAGAGAACGTGCTATTTTTTCTGTAGACCACATCCCACCTCAGTTGTAGGTCCCAATTTTTGTGGTTGCATCTTTTGTGATCCCTGTTCAGAGAAAAATATAAAAAAAAATAGTGAAAAAATAAAAAAGTTTGATTGCTACTAGTGCCTTTTGGGAAAATCAGGGAAAAATTCAGGAAAAAGAAAAAAAACCGGTTATTTGCTTGTTCTGTGCGTTCTTTCCATCATCCTTTATCTTCACCTTGTTGCGCTACGTCTCGACACGTCTTAGCCAGCAGCTGTGATTTGTACTTTGGATCCGGATTGAACAATCGCTAATCTGTATTCATTAATTGCTAATCCTTGCTGTCATATTGTGTGCCTACCCATAGCTCCACATATTATTCTGTCAGCACAGTTTCATCTTGCAACTGTTAACCACGCTCAACAACAGATTGCTTCGCCCTGTTTGTTTTCATCAAAATTGCCAAAAAAAATCAGGAAAATAAATAAAAAAAATTGTCAAAGTTTTTGCACGCTTTTCAGAGAACGTGCTATTTTTCTGTAGACCACATCCCACCACAGTTGTAGGTGGCAATTTTTGTGGTTGCATCTTTTGTGATCCTTGTTCAGAGAAAAATAAAAAAAAATAGTGAAAAAATAAAAAAGTTTGATTCCTACTAGTGCCTTTTAGGAAAATCAGGGAAAAATTTAGGGAAAAGAAAAAATACGGTTATTTGTTTGTTCTGTGCGTTCTTTCCATCATCCTTTGTCATCACCTTGTTGCGCTACGTCTCGACACGTCTTAGCCAGCAGCTGTGATTTGTACTTTTGATCCGGATTGAACAACCGCTAATCTGTATTCGTTAATTGCTAATCCTTGCTGTCATATTGTGTGCATACCCATAGCTCCACATATTCTTCTGTCAGCACAGTTTCATCTTGCAACTGTTAACCACGCCCAACAACAGATTGCTTCGACCTGTTTGGTTTCATCAAAATTGCCAAAAAAAATCAGGAAAATAAAGAAAAAAATTGTCAAAGTTTTTGCACGCTTTTCAGAGAACGTGCTATTTTTCTGTAGGCCACATCCCACCTCAGTTGTAGGTGCCAATTTTTGTGGTTGCATCTTTTGTGATCCTTGTTCAGAGAAAAATATAAAAAATAGTGAAAAATAAAAAAGTTTGATTCCTACTAGTGCCTTTTGGGAAAATCAGGGAAAAATTCAGGAAAAAGAAAAAATCCGGTTATTTGCTGGTTCTGTGCGTTCTTTCCATCATCCTTTGTCTTCACCTTGTTGCGCTACGTCTCGACACGTCTTAGCCAGCAGCTGTGATTTGTACTTTGGATCCGGATTGAACAATCGCTAATCTGCATTCGTTAATTGCTAATCCTTGCTGTCATATTGTGTGCCTACCCATAGCTCCACATATTCTTCTGTCAGCACAGTTTCATCTTGCAACTGTTAACCACGCTCAACAACAGATTGCTTCGCCCTGTTTGGTTTCATCAAAATTGCCAAAAAAATCAGGAAAATAAAGAAAAAAAATTGTCAAAGTTTTTGCACGCTTTTCAGAGAACGTGCTATTTTTCTGTAGACCACATCCCACCTCAGTTGTAGGTGCAAATTTTTGTGGTTGCATCTTTTGTGATCCTTGTTCAGAGAAAAATAAAAAAATAGTGAAAAAATAAAAAAGTTTGATTCCTACTAGTGCCTTTTGGGAAAATCAGGGAAAAATTTTGGAAAAAGAAAAAATACGGTTATTTGCTTGTTCTGTGCATTCTTTCCATCATCCTTTGTCATCACCTTGTTGCGCTACGTCTCGACACGTCTTAGCCAGCAGCTGTGATTTGTACTTTGGATCCGGATTGAACAATCGCTAATCTGTATTCATTAATTGCTAATCCTTGCTGTCATATTGTGTGCCTACCCATAGCTCCACATATTCTTCTGTCAGCACAGTTTCATCTTGCAATTGTTAACCACGCTCAACAACAGATTGCTTCGCCCTGTTTGGTTTCATCAAAATTGCCAAAAAAATCAGGAAAATAAAGAAAAAAATTGTCAAAGTTTTTACACGCTTTTCAGAGAACGTGTTATTTTTCTGTAGACCACATCCCACCTCAGTTGTAGGTGCCAATTTTTGTGGTTGCACCTTTTGTGATCCTTGTTCAGAGAAAAATATAAAAAAATAGTGAAAAAATAAAAAAGTTTGATTCCTACTAGTGCCTTTTGGGAAAATCAGGGAAAAATTCAGGAAAAAGAAAAAATCCGGTTATTTGCTGGTTCTGTGCGTTCTTTCCATCATCCTTTGTCTTCACCTTGTTGCGCTACGTCTCGACACGTCTTAGCCAGCAGCTGTGATTTGTACTTTGGATCCGGATTGAACAATCGCTAATCTGCATTCGTTAATTGCTAATCCTTGCTGTCATATTGTGTGCCTACCCATAGCTCCACATATTCTTCTGTCAGCACAGTTTCATCTTGCAACTGTTAACCACGCTCAACAACAGATTGCTTCGCCCTGTTTGGTTTCATCAAAATTACCAAAAAAATCAGGAAAATAAAGAAAAAAATTTGTCAAAGTTTTTACACGCTTTTCAAAGAACGTGTTATTTTTCTGTAGACCACATCCCACCTTAGTTGTAGGTGCCAATTTTTGTGGTTGCATCTTTTGTGATCCTTGTTCAGAGAAAAATATAAAAAAATAGTGAAAAAATAAAAAAGTTTGATTCCTACTAGTGCCTTTTGCGAAAATCAGGGAAAATTTCAGAAAAAAGAAAAAATCCGGTTATTTGCTTCTTCTGTGCGTTCTTTCCATCATCCTTTGTCTTCACCTTGTTGCGCTACGTCTCGACACGTCTTAGCCAGCAGCTGTGATTTGTACTTTGGATCCGGATTGAACAATCGCTAATCTGTATTCGTTAATTGCTAATCCTTGCTGTCATATTGTGTGCCTACCCATAGCTCCACATATTATTCTATCAGCACAGTTTCATCTTGCAACTGTTAACCATGCCCAACAACAGATTGCTTCGCCCTGTTTGGTTTCATCAAAATTGCCAAAAAAAATCAGGAAAATAAAGAAAAAAATTGTCAAAGTTTTTGCACGCTTTTCAGAGAACGTGCTATTTTTCTGTAGACCACATCCCTCCTCAGTTGTAGGTGCCAATTTTTGTGGTTGCATCTTTTGTGATCCTTGTTCAGAGAAAAATATAAAAAAATAGTGAAAAAATAAAAAAGTTTGATTCCTACTAGTGCCTTTTGGGAAAATCAGGGAAAAATTCAGGAAAAAGAAAAAATCTGGTTATTTGCTGGTTCTGTGCGTTCTTTCCATCATCCTTTGTCTTCACCTTGTTGCGCTACGTCTCAACACGTCTTAGCCAGCAGCTGTGATTTGTACTTTGGATCCGGATTGAACAATCGCTAATCTGCATTCGTTAATTGCTAATCCTTGCTGTCATATTGTGTGCCTACCCATAGCTCCACATATTCTTCTGTCAGCACAGTTTCATCTTGCAACTGTTAACCACGCTCAACAACAGATTGCTTCGCCCTGTTTGGTTTCATCAAAATTGCCAAAAAAAATCAGGAAAATAAAGAAAAAAATTGTCAAAGTTTTTGCACGCTTTTCAGAGAACGTGCTATTTTTCTATAGACCACATCCCACCTCAGTTGTAGGTGCCAATTTTTGTGGTTGCATCTTTTGTGATCCTTGTTCAGAGAAAAATATAAAAAAAATAGTGAAAAAATAAAAAAGTTTGATTCCTACTAGTGCCTTTTAGGAAAATCAGGGAAAAATTTAGGGAAAAGAAAAAATACGGTTATTTGTTTGTTCTGTGCGTTCTTTCCATCATCCTTTGTCATCACCTTGTTGCGCTACGTCTCGACACGTCTTAGCCAGCAGCTGTGATTTGTACTTTTGATCCGGATTGAACAACCGCTAATCTATATTCGTTAATTGCTAATCCTTGCTGTCATATTGTGTGCATACCCATAGCTCCACATATTCTTCTGTCAGCACAGTTTCATCTTGCAACTGTTAACCACGCCCAACAACAGATTGCTTCGACCTGTTTGGTTTCATCAAAATTGCCAAAAAAATCAGGAAAATAAAGAAAAAAATTGTCAAAGTTTTTGCACGCTTTTCAGAGAACGTGCTATTTTTCTGTAGGCCACATCCCACCTCAGTTGTAGGTGCCAATTTTTGTGGTTGCATCTTTTGTGATCCTTGTTCAGAGAAAAATATAAAAAATAGTGAAAAATAAAAAAGTTTGATTCCTACTAGTGCCTTTTGGGAAAATCAGGGAAAAATTCAGGAAAAAGAAAAAATCCGGTTATTTGCTGGTTCTGTGCGTTCTTTCCATCATCCTTTGTCTTCACCTTGTTGCGCTACATCTCGACACGTCTTAGCCAGGAGCTGTGATTTGTACTTTGGATCCGGATTGAACAATCGCTAATCTGCATTCGTTAATTGCTAATCCTTGCTGTCATATTGTGTGCCTACCCATAGCTCCACATATTCTTCTGTCAGCACAGTTTCATCTTGCAACTGTTAACCACGCTCAACAAGAGATTGCTTCGCCCTGTTTGGTTTCATCAAAATTGCCAAAAAAATCAGGAAAATAAAGAAAAAAAATTGTCAAAGTTTTTGCACGCTTTTCAGAGAACGTGCTATTTTTCTGTAGACCACATCCCACCTTAGTTGTAGGTGCCAATTTTTGTGGTTGCTTCTTTTGTGATCCTTGTTCAGAGAAAAATAAAAAAAATAGTGAAAAAATAAAAAAGTTTGATTCCTACTAGTGCCTTTTGGGAAAATCAGGGAAAAATTTTGGAAAAAGAAAAAATACGGTTATTTGCTTGTTCTGTGCATTCTTTCCATCATCCTTTGTCATCACCTTGTTGCGCTACGTCTCGACACGTCTTAGCCAGCAGCTGTGATTTGTACTTTGGATCCGGATTGAACAATCGCTAATCTGTATTCATTAATTGCTAATCCTTGCTGTCATATTGTGTGCCTACCCATAGCTCCACATATTCTTCTGTCAGCACAGTTTCATCTTGCAACTGTTAACCACGCTCAACAACAGATTGCTTCGCCCTGTTTGGTTTCATCAAAATTGCCAAAAAAATCAGGAAAATAAAGAAAAAAATTGTCAAAGTTTTTACACGCTTTTCAGAGAACGTGTTATTTTTCTGTAGACCACATCCCACCTCAGTTGTAGGTGCCAATTTTTATGGTTGCACCTTTTGTGATCCTTGTTCAGAGAAAAATATAAAAAAATAGTGAAAAAATAAAAAAGTTTGATTCCTACTAGTGCCTTTTGGGAAAATCAGGGAAAAATTCAGGAAAAAGAAAAAATCCGGTTATTTGCTGGTTCTGTGCGTTCTTTCCATCATCCTTTGTCTTCACCTTGTTGCGCTACGTCTCGACACGTCTTAGCCAGCAGCTGTGATTTGTACTTTGGATCCGGATTGAACAATCGCTAATCTGCATTCGTTAATTGCTAATCCTTGCTGTCATATTGTGTGCCTAACCATAGCTCCACATATACTTCTGTCAGCACAGTTTCATCTTGCAACTGTTAACCACGCTCAACAACAGATTGCTTCGCCCTGTTTGGTTTCATCAAAATTGCCAAAAAAAATCAGGAAAATAATGAAAAAAAATTGTCAAAGTTTTTGCACGCTTTTCAGAGAACGTGCTATTTTTCTGTAGACCACATCCCACCTCAGTTGTAGATGCCAATTTTTGTGGTTGTATCTTTTGTGATCCTTGTTCATAGAAAAATAAAAAAAGTAGTGAAAAAATAAAAAAGTTTGATTCCTACTAGTGCCTTTTGGGAAAATCAGGGAAAAATTCAGGAAAAAGAAAAAATCCGGTTATTTGCTTGTTCTGTGCGTTCTTTCCATCATCCTTTGTCTTCACCTTGTTGCGCTACGTCTCGACACGTCTTAGCCAGCAGCTGTGATTTGTACTTTGGATCCGGATTAAACAATCGCTAATCTGTATTCGTTAATTGCTAATCCTTGCTGTCATATTGTGTGCCTACCCATAGCTCCACATATTCTTCTGTCAGCACAGTTTCATCTTGCAACTGTTAACCACGCTCAACAACAGATTGCTTCGCCCTGTTTGGTTTCATCAAAATTGCCAAAAAAATCAGGAAAATAAAGAAAAAAATTTGTCAAAGTTTTTACACGCTTTTCAAAGAACGTGTTATTTTTCTGTAGACCACATCCCACCTTAGTTGTAGGTGCCAATTTTTGTGGTTGCATCTTTTGTGATCCTTGTTCAGAGAAAAATATAAAAAAATAGTGAAAAAGTAAAAAAGTTTGATTCCTACTAGTGCCTTTTGCGAAAATCAGGGAAAATTTCAGAAAAAAGAAAAAATCCGGTTATTTGCTTCTTCTGTGCGTTCTTTCCATCATCCTTTGTCTTCACCTTGTTGCGCTACGTCTCGACACGTCTTAGCCAGCCGCTGTGATTTGTACTTTGGATCCGGATTGAACAATCGCTAATCTGTATTCGTTAATTGCTAATCCTTGCTGTCATATTGTGTGCCTACCCATAGCTCCACATATTATTCTATCAGCACAGTTTCATCTTGCAACTGTTAACCATGCCCAACAACAGATTGCTTCGCCCTGTTTGGTTTCATCAAAATTGCCAAAAAAAATCAGGAAAATAAAGAAAAAAATTGTCAAAGTTTTTGCACGCTTTTCAGAGAACGTGCTATTTTTCTGTAGACCACATCCCACCTCAGTTGTAGGTGCCAATTTTTGTGGTTGCATCTTTTGTGATCCTTGTTCAGAGAAAAATATAAAAAAATAGTGAAAAAATAAAAAAGTTTGATTCCTACTAGTGCCTTTTGGGAAAATCAGGGAAAAATTCAGGAAAAAGAAAAAATTCGGTTATTTGCTGGTTCTGTGCGTTCTTTCCATCATCCTTTGTCTTCACCTTGTTGCGCTACGTCTCAACATGTCTTAGCCAGCAGCTGTGATTTGTACTTTGGATCCGGATTGAACAATCGCTAATCTGCATTCGTTAATTGCTAATCCTTGCTGTCATATTTTGTGCCTACCCATAGCTCCACATATTCTTCTGTCAGCACAGTTTCATCTTGCAACTGTTAACCACGCTCAACAACAGATTGCTTCGCCCTGTTTGGTTTCATCAAAATTGCCAAAAAAAATCAGGAAAATAAAGAAAAAAATTGTCAAAGTTTTTGCACGCTTTTCAGAGAAGGTGCTATTTTTCTATAGACCACATCCCACCTCAGTTATAGGTGCCAATTTTTGTGGTTGCATCTTTTGTGATCCTTGTTCAGAGAAAAATATAAAAAAAATAGTGAAAAAATAAAAAAGTTTGATTCCTACTAGTGCCTTTTGCGAAAATCAGGGAAAATTTCAGAAAAAAGAAAAAATCTGGTTATTTGCTTGTTCTGTGCGTTCTTTCTATCATCCTTTGTCTTCACCTTGTTGCGCTACGTCTCGACATGTCTTAGCCAGCAGCTGTGATTTGTACTTTGGATCCGGATTGAACAATCGCTAATCTGTATTCGTTAATTGCTAATCCTTGCTATCATATTGTGTGCCTACCCATAGCTCCACATATTCTTCTGTCAGCACAGTTTCATCTTGCAATTGTTAACCACACGCAACAACAGATTGCTTCGACCTGTTTGGTTTCATCAAAATTGCCAAAAAAATCAGGAAAATAAAGAAAAAAATTGTCAAAGTTTTTGCACGCTTTTCAGAGAACGTGCTATTTTTCTGTAGACCACATCCCACCTCAGTTGTAGGTGCCAATTTTTGTGGTTGCATCTTTTGTGATCCTTGTTCAGAGAAAAATATAAAAAAAATATTGAAAAAATAAAAAAGTTTGATTCCTACTAGTGCATTTTGGAAAAATCAGGGCAAAAATTTAGGAAAAAGAAAAAATCTGGTTATTTGCTGGTTCTGTGCGTTCTTTCCATCATCCTTTGTCTTCACCTTGTTGCGCTACGTCTCGACACGTCTTAGCCAGCAGCTGTGATTTGTACTTTGGATCTGGATTGAACAATCGCTAATCTGTATTCGTTAATTGCTAATCCTTGCTGTCATATTGTGTGCCTACCCATAGCTCCACATATTCTTCTGTCAGCACAGTTTCATCTTGCAACTGTTAACCACGCTCAACAACAGATTGCTTCGCCCTGTTTGGTTTCATCAAAATTGCCAAAAAAATCAAGAAAATAAAGAAAAAAAAATTGTCAAAGTTTTTGCACGCTTTTCAGAGAACGTGCTATTTTTCTGTAGACCACATCCCACCTCAGTTGTAGGTGCCAATTTTGGTGGTTGCATCTTTTGTGATCCTTGTTCAGAGAAAAATATAAAAAAATAGTGAAAAAATAAAAAAGTTTGATTCCTACCAGTGCCTTTTGCGAAAATCAGGGAAAATTTCAGAAAAAAGAAAAAATCCGGTTATTTGCTTGTTCTGTGCGTTCTTTCCATCATCCTTTGTCTTCACCTTGTTGCGCTACGTCTCGACACGTCTTAGCCAGCAGTTGTGATTTGTACTTTGGATCCGGATTGAACAATCGCTGATCTGTATTCGTTAATTGCTAATCCTTGCTGTCATATTGTGTGCCTACCCATAGCTCCACATATTCTTCTGTCAGCATAGTTTCATCTTGCAAGTGTTAACCACGCTCAACAACAGATTGCTTCGCCCTGTTTGGTTTCATCAAAATTGCCAAAAAAAATTAGGAAAATAAAGAAAAAAAATTGTCAAAGTTTTTGCATGCTTTTCAAAGAACGTGCTATTTTTCTGTAGACCACATCCCACCTCAGTTGTAGGTGCCAATTTTTGTGGTTGTATCTTTTGCGATCCTTGTTCAGAGAAAAATAAAAAAAATAGTGAAAAAATAAAAAAGTTTGATTCCTACTAGTGCCTTTTGGGAAAATCAGGGAAAAATTCGGGAAAAAGAAAAAATACGGTTATTTGCTTGTTCTGTGCGTTCTTTCCATCATCCTTTGTCATCACCTTGTTGCGCTACGTCTCGACACGTCTTAGCCAGCAGCTGTGATTTGTACTTTGGATCCGGATTGAACAATCGCTGATCTGCATTCGTTAATTGCTAATCCTTGCTGTCATATTGTGTGCCTACCCATAGCTCCACATATTCTTCTATCAGCACAGTTTCATCTTGCAACTGTTAACCACGCTCAACAACAGATTGCTTCGCACTGTTTGGTTTCATCAAAATTGCCAAAAAAATCAGGAAAATAAAGAAAAAAAATTGTCAAAGTTTTTGCACGCTTTTCAGAGAACGTGCTATTTTTCTGTAGACCACATCCCACCTCAGTTGTAGGTGCCAATTTTTGTGGTTGCATCTTTTGTGATCCTTGTTCAGAGAAAAATAAAAAAAATAGTGAAAAAATAAAAAAGTTTGATTCCTACTAGTGCCTTTTGGGAAAATCAGGGAAAAATTTTGGAAAAAGAAAAAATACGGTTATTTGCTTGTTCTGTGCATTCTTTCCATCATCCTTTGTCATCACCTTGTTGCGCTACGTCTCGACACGTCTTAGCCAGCAGCTGTGATTTGTACTTTGGATCCGGATTGAACAATCGCTAATCTGTATTCATTAATTGCTAATCCTTGCTGTCATATTGTGTGCCTACCCATAGCTCCACATATTCTTCTGTCAGCACAGTTTCATCTTGCAACTGTTAACCACGCTCAACAACAGATTGCTTCGCCCTGTTTGGTTTCATCAAAATTGCCAAAAAAATCAGGAAAATAAAGAAAAAAATTGTCAAAGTTTTTACACGCTTTTCAGAGAACGTGTTATTTTTCTGTAGACCACATCCCACCTCAGTTGTAGGTGCCAATTTTTGTGGTTGCACCTTTTGTGATCCTTGTTCAGAGAAAAATATAAAAAAATAGTGAAAAAATAAAAAAGTTTGATTCCTACTAGTGCCTTTTGGGAAAATCAGGGAAAAATTCAGGAAAAAGAAAAAATCCGGTTATTTGCTGGTTCTGTGCGTTCTTTCCATCATCCTTTGTCTTCACCTTGTTGCGCTACGTCTCGACACGTCTTAGCCAGCAGCTGTGATTTGTACTTTGGATCCGGATTGAACAATCGCTAATCTGCATTCGTTAATTGCTAATCCTTGCTGTCATATTGTGTGCCTACCCATAGCTCCACATATTCTTCTGTCAGCACAGTTTCATCTTGCAACTGTTAACCACGCTCAACAACAGATTGCTTCGGCCTGTTTGGTTTCATCAAAATTGCCAAAAAAAATCAGGAAAATAATGAAAAAAAATTGTCAAAGTTTTTGCACGCTTTTCAGAGAACGTGCTATTTTTCTGTAGACCACATCCCACCTCAGTTGTAGATGCCAATTTTTGTGGTTGTATCTTTTGTGATCCTTGTTCATAGAAAAATAAAAAAAGTAGTGAAAAAATAAAAAAGTTTGATTCCTACTAGTGCCTTTTGGGAAAATCAGGGAAAAATTCAGGAAAAAGAAAAAATCTGGTTATTTGCTTGTTCTGTGCGTTCTTTCCATCATCCTTTGTCTTCACCTTGTTGCGCTACGTCTCGACACGTCTTAGCCAGCAGCTGTGATTTGTACTTTGGTTCCGGATTAAACAATCGCTAATCTGTATTCGTTAATTGCTAATCCTTGCTGTCATATTGTGTGCCTACCCATAGCTCCACATATTCTTCTATCAGCACAGTTTCATCTTGCAACTGTTAACCACGCTCAACAACAGATTGCTTCGCCCTGTTTGGTTTCATCAAAATTGCCAAAAAAATCAGGAAAATAAAGAAAAAAAATTATCAAAGTTTTTGCACGCTTTTCAGAGAACGTGCTATTTTTCTGTAGACCACATCCCACCTCAGTTGTAGATGCCAATTTTTGTGGTTGTATCTTTTGTGATCCTTGTTCATAGAAAAATAAAAAAAGTAGTGAAAAAATAAAAAAGTTTGATTCCTACTAGTGCCTTTTGGGAAAATCAGGGAAAAATTCAGGAAAAAGAAAAAATCCGGTTATTTGCTTGTTCTGTGCGTTCTTTCCATCATCCTTTGTCTTCACCTTGTTGCGCTACGTCTCGACACGTCTTAGCCAGCAGCTGTGATTTGTACTTTGGATCCGGATTAAACAATCGCTAATCTGTATTCGTTAATTGCTAATCCTTGCTGTCATATTGTGTGCCTACCCATAGCTCCACATATTCTTCTGTCAGCACAGTTTCATCTTGCAACTGTTAACCACGCTCAACAACAGATTGCTTCGCCCTGTTTGGTTTCATCAAAATTGCCAAAAAAATCAGGAAAATAAAGAAAAAAAATTGTCAAAGTTTTTACACGCTTTTCAGAGAACGTGTTATTTTTCTGTAGACCACATCCCACCTCAGTTGTAGGTGCCAATTTTTGTGGTTGCACCTTTTGTGATCCTTGTTCAGAGAAAAATATAAAAAAATAGTGAAAAAATAAAAAAGTTTGATTCCTACTAGTGCCTTTTGGGAAAATCAGGGAAAAATTCAGGAAAAAGAAAAAATCCGGTTATTTGCTGGTTCTGTGCGTTCTTTCCATCATCCTTTGTCTTCACCTTGTTGCGCTACGTCTCGACACGTCTTAGCCAGCAGCTGTGATTTGTACTTTGGATCCGGATTGAACAATCGCTAATCTGCATTCGTTAATTGCTAATCCTTGCTGTCATATTGTGTGCCTACCCATAGCTCCACATATTCTTCTGTCAGCACAGTTTCATCTTGCAACTGTTAACCACGCTCAACAACAGATTGCTTCGCCCTGTTTGGTTTCATCAAAATTGCCAAAAAAAATCAGGAAAATAATGAAAAAAAATTGTCAAAGTTTTTGCACGCTTTTCAGAGAACGTGCTATTTTTCTGTAGACCACATCCCACCTCAGTTGTAGATGCCAATTTTTGTGGTTGTATCTTTTGTGATCCTTGTTCATAGAAAAATAAAAAAAGTAGTGAAAAAATAAAAAAGTTTGATTCCTACTAGTGCCTTTTGGGAAAATCAGGGAAAAATTCAGGAAAAAGAAAAAATCCGGTTATTTGCTTGTTCTGTGCGTTCTTTCCATCATCCTTTGTCTTCACCTTGTTGCGCTACGTCTCGACACGTCTTAGCCAGCAGCTGTGATTTGTACTTTGGTTCCGGATTGAAAAATCGCTAATCTGCATTCGTTAATTGCTAATCCTTGCTGTCATATTGTGTGCCTACCCATAGCTCCACATATTCTTCTATCAGCACAGTTTCATCTTGCAACTGTTAACCACGCTCAACAACAGATTGCTTCGCCCTGTTTGGTTTCATCAAAATTGCCAAAAAAATCAGGAAAATAAAGAAAAAAAATTGTCAAAGTTTTTGCACGCTTTTCAGAGAACGTGCTATTTTTCTGTAGACCACATCCCACCTCAGTTGTAGATGCCAATTTTTGTGGTTGTATCTTTTGTGATCCTTGTTCATAGAAAAATAAAAAAAGTAGTGAAAAAATAAAAAAGTTTGATTCCTACTAGTGCCTTTTGGGAAAATCAGGGAAAAATTCAGGAAAAAGAAAAAATCCGGTTATTTGCTTGTTCTGTGCGTTCTTTCCATCATCCTTTGTCTTCACCTTGTTGCGCTACGTCTCGACACGTCTTAGCCAGCAGCTGTGATTTGTACTTTGGATCCGGATTAAACAATCGCTAATCTGTATTCGTTAATTGCTAATCCTTGCTGTCATATTGTGTGCCTACCCATAGCTCCACATATTCTTCTGTCAGCACAGTTTCATCTTGCAACTGTTAACCACGCTCAACAACAGATTGCTTCGCCCTGTTTGGTTTCATCAAAATTGCCAAAAAAATCAGGAAAATAAAGAAAAAAATTTGTCAAAGTTTTTACACGCTTTTCAAAGAACGTGTTATTTTTCTGTAGACCACATCCCACCTTAGTTGTAGGTGCCAATTTTTGTGGTTGCATCTTTTGTGATCCTTGTTCAGAGAAAAATATAAAAAAATAGTGAAAAAATAAAAAAGTTTGATTCCTACTAGTGCCTTTTGCGAAAATCAGGGAAAATTTCAGAAAAAAGAAAAAATCCGGTTATTTGCTTCTTCTGTGCGTTCTTTCCATCATCCTTTGTCTTCACCTTGTTGCGCTACGTCTCGACACGTCTTAGCCAGCCGCTGTGATTTGTACTTTGGATCCGGATTGAACAATCGCTAATCTGTATTCGTTAATTGCTAATCCTTGCTGTCATATTGTGTGCCTACCCATAGCTCCACATATTATTCTATCAGCACAGTTTCATCTTGCAACTGTTAACCATGCCCAACAACAGATTGCTTCGCCCTGTTTGGTTTCATCAAAATTGCCAAAAAAATCAGGAAAATAAAGAAAAAAATTGTCAAAGTTTTTGCACGCTTTTCAGAGAACGTGCTATTTTTCTGTAGACCACATCCCACCTCAGTTGTAGGTGCCAATTTTTGTGGTTGCATCTTTTGTGATCCTTGTTCAGAGAAAAATATAAAAAAATAGTGAAAAAATAAAAAAGTTTGATTCCTACTAGTGCCTTTTTGGGAAAATCAGGGAAAAATTCAGGAAAAAGAAAAAATTCGGTTATTTGCTGGTTCTGTGCGTTCTTTCCATCATCCTTTGTCTTCACCTTGTTGCGCTACGTCTCAACATGTCTTAGCCAGCAGCTGTGATTTGTACTTTGGATCCGGATTGAACAATCGCTAATCTGCATTCGTTAATTGCTAATCCTTGCTGTCATATTGTGTGCCTACCCATAGCTCCACATATTCTTCTGTCAGCACAGTTTCATCTTGCAACTGTTAACCACGCTCAACAACAGATTGCTTCGCCCTGTTTGGTTTCATCAAAATTGCCAAAAAAAATCAGGAAAATAAAGAAAAAAATTGTCAAAGTTTTTGCACGCTTTTCAGAGAATGTGCTATTTTTCTATAGACCACATCCCACCTCAGTTGTAGGTGCCAATTTTTGTGGTTGCATCTTTTGTGATCCTTGTTCAGAGAAAAATATAAAAAAAATAGTGAAAAAATAAAAAAGTTTGATTCCTACTAGTGCCTTTTGCGAAAATCAGGGAAAATTTCAGAAAAAAGAAAAAATCTGGTTATTTGCTTGTTCTGTGCGTTCTTTCTATCATCCTTTGTCTTCACCTTGTTGCGCTACGTCTCGACATGTCTTAGCCAGCAGCTGTGATTTGTACTTTGGATCCGGATTGAACAATCGCTAATCTGTATTCGTTAATTGCTAATCCTTGCTGTCATATTGTGTGCCTACCCATAGCTCCACATATTCTTCTGTCAGCACAGTTTCATCTTGCAATTGTTAACCACACGCAACAACAGATTGCTTCGACCTGTTTGGTTTCATCAAAATTGCCAAAAAAATCAGGAAAATAAAGAAAAAAATTGTCAAAGTTTTTGCACGCTTTTCAGAGAACGTGCTATTTTTCTGTAGACCACATCCCACCTCAGTTGTAGGTGCCAATTTTTGTGGTTGCATCTTTTGTGATCCTTGTTCAGAGAAAAATATAAAAAAAATATTGAAAAAATAAAAAAGTTTGATTCCTACTAGTGCATTTTGGAAAAATCAGGGAAAAAATTTAGGAAAAAGAAAAAATCTGGTTATTTGCTGGTTCTGTGCGTTCTTTCCATCATCCTTTGTCTTCACCTTGTTGCGCTACGTCTCGACACGTCTTAGCCAGCAGCTGTGATTTGTACTTTGGATCTGGATTGAACAATCGCTAATCTGTATTCGTTAATTGCTAATCCTTGCTGTCATATTGTGTGCCTACCCATAGCTCCACATATTCTTCTGTCAGCACAGTTTCATCTTGCAACTGTTAACCACGCTCAACAACAGATTGCTTCGCCCTGTTTGGTTTCATCAAAATTGCCAAAAAAATCAGGAAAATAAAGAAAAAAAAATTGTCAAAGTTTTTGCACGCTTTTCAGAGAACGTGCTATTTTTCTGTAGACCACATCCCACCTCAGTTGTAGGTGCCAATTTTGGTGGTTGCATCTTTTGTGATCCTTGTTCAGAGAAAAATATAAAAAAATAGTGAAAAAATAAAAAAGTTTGATTCCTACCAGTGCCTTTTGCGAAAATCAGGGAAAAATTCAGAAAAAAGAAAAAATCCGGTTATTTGCTTGTTCTGTGCGTTCTTTCCATCATCCTTTGTCTTCACCTTGTTGCGCTACGTCTCGACACGTCTTAGCCAGCAGTTGTGATTTGTACTTTGGATCCGGATTGAACAATCGCTGATCTGTATTCGTTAATTGCTAATCCTTGCTGTCATATTGTGTGCCTACCCATAGCTCCACATATTCTTCTGTCAGCATAGTTTCATCTTGCAAGTGTTAACCACGCTCAACAACAGATTGCTTCGCCCTGTTTGGTTTCATCAAAATTGCCAAAAAAATTAGGAAAATAAAGAAAAAAAATTGTCAAAGTTTTTGCATGCTTTTCAAAGAACGTGCTATTTTTCTGTAGACCACATCCCACCTCAGTTGTAGGTGCCAATTTTTGTGGTTGTATCTTTTGCGATCCTTGTTCAGAGAAAAATAAAAAAAATAGTGAAAAAATAAAAAAGTTTGATTCCTACTAGTGCCTTTTGGGAAAATCAGGGAAAAATTCAGGAAAAAGAAAAAATACGGTTATTTGCTTGTTCTTGTGCGTTCTTTCCATCATCCTTTGTCATCACCTTGTTGCGCTACGTCTCGACACGTCTTAGCCAGCAGCTGTGATTTGTACTTTGGATCCGGATTGAACAATCGCTGATCTGCATTCGTTAATTGCTAATCCTTGCTGTCATATTGTGTGCCTACCCATAGCTCCACATATTCTTCTATCAGCACAGTTTCATCTTGCAACTGTTAACCACGCTCAACAACAGATTGCTTCGCCCTGTTTGGTTTCATCAAAATTGCCAAAAAAATCAGGAAAATAAAGAAAAAAAATTGTCAAAGTTTTTGCACGCTTTTCAGAGAACGTGCTATTTTTCTGTAGACCACATCCCACCTCAGTTGTAGGTGCCAATTTTTGTGGTTGCATCTTTTGTGATCCTTGTTCAGAGAAAAATAAAAAAAATAGTGAAAAAATAAAAAAGTTTGATTCCTACTAGTGCCTTTTGGGAAAATCAGGGAAAAATTTTGGAAAAAGAAAAAATACGGTTATTTGCTTGTTCTGTGCATTCTTTCCATCATCCTTTGTCATCACCTTGTTGCGCTACGTCTCGACACGTCTTAGCCAGCAGCTGTGATTTGTACTTTGGATCCGGATTGAACAATCGCTAATCTGTATTCATTAATTGCTAATCCTTGCTGTCATATTGTGTGCCTACCCATAGCTCCACATATTCTTCTGTCAGCACAGTTTCATCTTGCAACTGTTAACCACGCTCAACAACAGATTGCTTCGCCCTGTTTGGTTTCATCAAAATTGCCAAAAAAATCAGGAAAATAAAGAAAAAAATTGTCAAAGTTTTTACACGCTTTTCAGAGAACGTGTTATTTTTCTGTAGACCACATCCCACCTCAGTTGTAGGTGCCAATTTTTGTGGTTGCACCTTTTGTGATCCTTGTTCAGAGAAAAATATAAAAAAATAGTGAAAAAATAAAAAAGTTTGATTCCTACTAGTGCCTTTTGGG